>CM040238.1:297158391-297204394 GCA_022545495.1 Chrysanthemum lavandulifolium | reverse complement strand
CTCCAAACAAGGAACGCCCAACTTTTTATCAACAGTGGTGAAGTTGGTAGTAGAGGGAGAAACCTTAGTTGGTGCTGAGGTGGTGGTGGTGAATGCGGTCATGAGGTTTCTTTATCACACTTAGCCTTAAGTTCAGGTTGATTGTCTGTTTGAGTATTTACATTGTGAAATAAGTAAGATTGGGTGTAGGAATCACTAGCATGATCACTGTCAACTCAATGACATAATAGTTTTTCACCCCATCACCAACATCACCACCAAACTATTATAATAATACAACAAACTTCACCAACAACTCAACCACCAAATACACACACAAATTAACACTAAACAAACTGAAAACACCTCATTTCTTGGTCGTCCAGACTAGGGTGTTATTCGAGTTGACCCGGTCGGGTTCGGGTCAACTCGGGTCGGGTCAAATCGGGTCAAGCCTTAAAAAATTATACCCGAACCCGACCTTGTTTAGAACTCGGGGTCAACTTGGGTCGGGTCAATTCGGGTTCGGATCAACTCGGGTCGGGTCAATCGGGTCGGGTTAATTCGGGTTCGGGGTCAACCCAAGTATTTTACATTGTAAAAGTGTTGTTGAGCCGGATTAGTCGGGTTCGGGTCGGGTCAAGTCTAAAAAAACATACTCGAACCCGACCTTGTTTAAAACTCGGGTCAATTCGGGTTCACCCGATTGACTCGAATATAATTTTGAACCCAATTGATCCGACCCAAATTGACTCTGGTTGGGTCAGCCCGAATGACACCCCTAGTCCAGACCACCAACTCCTCACCCAAAAAAAAAAAAAAAAAACCATCACGCTTGATTGTGGTTTGGTAATTGGCGGAGCTTGAGCAATATTACTTGGAAGGCTGAAGTGTAACTCATGAAACTTGGAAGGCTGAAGTGTAACTCATGAAACTTGGAAGGCCAACATATGGATTTTCTTATAAAATTTAGGGGTTATAATGTAAATTGTGCATTAGTATAAGGGCATAAGCCCTCCCTAATCCTCACAAAGCTTAGAAGGCTGAAGTGTAA
The DNA here is from genome assembly GCA_022545495.1 of Chrysanthemum lavandulifolium. Classification (NCBI taxonomy): domain Eukaryota; kingdom Viridiplantae; phylum Streptophyta; class Magnoliopsida; order Asterales; family Asteraceae; genus Chrysanthemum; species Chrysanthemum lavandulifolium. Next base: position 297,203,361 of record CM040238.1, on the reverse strand, counting down.
CTCATGAAACTTGGAAGGCTGAAGTGTAACTCATGAAACTTGGAAGGCCAACATACGGATTTTCTTATAAAATTTAGGGGTTATAATGTAAATTGTGCATTAGTATAAGGGCATAAGCCCTCCCTAATCCTCACAAAGCTCCACCGTCCGTGATAGTATATTAAGAGTGATTGATTTATTGTATAACTCCGGTTGGTTATTAGATCCAACATGTCGATACCACGATCGCTAACATTATTACCTTCTTTAACTAGATTTGACTAAACGGTGTTGGACGCTACGAAGAAGTGAAGATGTATTTAGATTAATGTTCTAAACTATTTATAAGTTACTGACTTGTTTAATTGTTCATCCTAACAAGCCTGCAGGCGCACACAAACGATGGGAGCACTTGTGTTTAGAGTGCCCTTTAACATTTTATATAAAAAATAATGTTGGATTTTTGGCTTTATGTGAGGCGCACAAGAGAAGTTGGGAGCACTTGATGGTTTAGAGTGCTCCCGTTTGTCTTTATATGAGGTGCAACAAGAGAATGGGAGCTCTTGGATTTGTTGTTTTGTCTTTGGTGCACAAGAGAAACCGAGAGCACTTGTCTTTTAGAGTGCGACTAAAAATTTGGTTTTGTATTTTTTTTTGTCTCATTTGAGGCGCACAAGTAAAGTCGGGAGCACTTCATTTAAAGTGCTCCTGAACATTTTATATGAAAAACTCAAGCACACCTCATTAGGAATCTATAAACGCCTCTGCCAAAATTACTATAGATTTTTCTAGATGTCTCACATCTAACTGTTAGTTGACCAAAGTTCATTTTGGTAATTTTTTGTGCTCCGTCACCTTTCACATTTTTGTCTCTTAATGGTCCATTTAGAAATTTTCTCTTTACGAGAAAATTTCTTGCATTATATATTGGGTTGTTTGGTTGTCAAAATTATTGTGTCATGATTTGTCCATTGTTTGAGTGTGGGTCATGGTTTGTGTTATCAGATGGTCCCTATGGCTTGTTTGTTGGTGTTATTAAAGTATCTTATTCAACTAGTTGATAATTAGAACATCTATGATAGGGCAAAGAAGACTCGGTCTTCACCCCATTTCGACGCGTCTAGTTTGTTACACTTCTCTCACGGTATGCATCTTGAAAGGAAAAAAAGCAAGACTCGGTAGTGCAAACGATCGAGTCGTGAGAAATTTTTTTTGTGTGTTTACTAAATGATTTTTGTGGGGTATATTGTGTTTAAGAGGAATATGTTTTGGTGGTGAATTGAATTGTCTTATTACACTAAGTTGATGGTGAAGTTGATTGTAGAGAGAAAAACCTGAGTTGGCGGTGATGAATGCGGTCATGGGGTTTCTTTATTACACTTAGCCTTATTGTCAGTTTGAGTATTTACATTGCGAAATAAGTAAGATCGGGTGTAAGTAACAACTAATATGATCACCGTCAACTCAATATTACATCAATTTTGCACCTCATCACCACCAAACCACCAACTCCTCACCCAAAAAAAAAAAACCATCACGCTGATTGTGGTTTGGTAATTGGCGGAGCTTGAGCAATATTACTTGGAAGGTGAAGTGTAACTCATGAAACTTGGAAGGTCAAGTGTAACTCATGAAACTTGGAAGGCCAACATATGGATTTTCTTATAAAATTTAGGGGTTATAATGTAAATTGTGCATTAGTATAAGGGCATAAGCCTCCCTAATCCTCACAAAGCTTAGAAGGTGAAGTGTAACTCATGAAACTTGGAAGGTCAAGTGTAACTCATGAAACTTGGAAGGCCAACATACGGATTTTCTTATAAAATTTAGGGGTTATAATGTAAATTGTGCATTAGTATAAGGGCATAAGCCTCCTAATCCTCACAAAGCTCCACCGTCCGTGATAGTATATTAAGAGTGATTGATTTATTGTATAACTCCGGTTGGTTATTAGATCCAACATGTCGATACCACGATCGCTAACATTATTACCTTCTTTAACTAGATTTGACTAAGCGGTGTTGGGCGCTCTGAAGAAGTGAAGATGTATTTAGATTAATGTTCTAAACTATTTATAAGTTACTGACTTGTTTAATTGTTCATCCTAACAAGCTCGCAGGCGCACACAAACGATGGGAGCACTTGTGTTTAGAGTGCCCTTTAACATTTTATATAAAAAATAATGTTGGATTTTTGGCTTTATGTGAGGCGCACAAGAGAAGTTGGGAGCACTTGATGGTTTAGAGTGCTCCCGTTTGTCTTTATATGAGGTGCAACAAGAGAATGGGAGCTCTTGGATTTGTTGTTTTGTCTTTGGTGCACAAGAGAAACCGAGAGCACTTGTCTTTTAGAGTGCGACTAAAATTTGGTTTTGTATTTTTTTGTCTCATTTGAGGCGCACAAAGAAGTCGGGAAAGACTTCATTTAAAGTCTTTCCCGAACATTTTATATGAAAACTCAAGCACACCTCATTAGGAATCTATAAACGCCTCTGCCAAAATTACTATAGATTTTTCTAGATGTCTCACATCTAACTGTTAGTTGACCAAAGTTCATTTTGGTAATTTTTTGTGCTCCGTCACCTTTCACATTTTTGTCTCTTAAATGGTCCATTTAAGAAATTTTCTCTTTACGAGAAAATTTCTTGCATTATATATTGGGTTGGTTTGGTTGTCAAAATTATTGTGTCATGATTTGTCCATTGTTTGAGTGTGGGTCATGGTTTGTGTTTATCAGATGGTCCCTATGGCTTGTTTGTTGGTGTTATTAAAGTATCTTATTCAACTAGTTGATAAGTTAGAACATCTATGATAGGGCAAAGAAGACTCGGTCTTCACCCCATTTCGACGCGTCTAGTTTGTTACACTTCTCTCACGGTATGCATCTTGAAAGGAAAAAAAGCAAGACTCGGTAGTGCAAACGATCGAGTCGTGAGAAATTTTTTGTGTGTTTACTAAATGATTTTTGTGGGGTATATTGTGTTTAAGAGGAATATGTTTTGGTGGTGAATTGAATTGTCTTATTACACTAAGTTGATGGTGAAGTTGATTGTAGAGAGAAAAACACGAGTTAGCGGTGATGAATGCGGTCATGGGGTTTCTTTATTACACTTAGCCTTATTGTCGGTTTGAGTATTTACATTGCGAAATAAGTAAGATCGGGTGTAAGTAACAACTAATATGATCACCGTCAACTCAATATTACATCAATTTTGCACCTCATCACCACCAAACTATTATGATAATACCGTAAACTTGACCAACAACTCAACAACCAAACACACGAAAATCAACACTAAACAAACTGAAAACATCTCATCTCTTGGTCGTCCAAACCACCAACTTCTCACACACAAAAAACCACCACCACACGTGGTGGTGGTTTAATAATTAGCGGAGCTTGTACAATATTACTTGGAAGGTCAAGCATAACTCAAAAACTTGGGAGGCCAAAACACAGTTTTTTTTTTTTTTTTTTTTTTTTTTTTTAAAGCTTAGGGTATAAGGGTATATAATGTGAAGATGAAAAATCCTATAAGGTCATAGCCCTCTCTAGCCCTCGCAAAGCTCCGCCGAAGGTGGTAGTATATCAAGGTTGATTGATTTATAAGAAGGTTGTGAATTGTATAACTTTGATTGATTATTAGATCCAACATGTCGATACCACGAGTCTCTTACATTAGTACCTTCTTTAACTAGACTATTTATAAGTTACTGACCTTGTTTGATTGTTCATCCTAACAAGCCTGCAAATGGCTTTATTATAACATGTAAGTTATCCATTTTTATTATTTTTTGCATTATATATTGAGCAAATTGTATGTTAAAAAACTTGCTTGCTTTGGTGAATGTATTCCAACATTTAAGAGCATGTGCTATAAATTTAGAATCACATGAGGAAGTACCAGTACCTACATGGTATCGATTAATGCTTGTGTGTTCTGATGAGTAGTGACGTAGTTGGAAAAAGGGTCGCCTCATTTTGGTATAGCTTTAATGTTTCGTGCCAATGATAGTATGGTTCAACCGAATCAAGGACCAAGCTAAGCAATCAAGGTTCAACGCATTACATATACGAATGTGTATCTTATGGTGCAAACTTTAGCTATGGAACATCTTTCGCCCTCAAGAACAACATGCCACTTTATGAGTTAAGTTTCATTGATGTGCAAAATCATATATACAAATACAAATGACTCAACAATTTCAGCTTCAAAATAGATTATTCATAATCTAGTAGCGCGATTGATCTCAATCTTGATGATTATGACTTCTTGAAGGTGACATTTTTTCTAGCCTTTTATTGAAGGAAGCTCGGAATCCACCTTCCTTGAGTTCCTTCTTTGGTGGCGATTCAAAATGATCATATTCTTTTTTCGGGTGAATTGTGTCGATAAGAGCATCAAGTTCGTCCTTTGCTCGGTCAAAAATACTTGCACCTCTAAAATCGCTAATCGGTGTGTTCACATCAATATCATCTCCCCTCCCATGAGTTTCTTTTCGATAACGAGGTGAATGTTCTTTTTTACTTCCTACTCTTACTTCCACCTTCAAATTATTCACTGCCACCATAATAAACAAAACTAAATAGGTTATCTTACATATAATTAGTGATTATGATTATTGAAAAACACGTAAAATTAGCTAATCGTAACGAGCTTTGCATGATAATAATTTTGAAACATATGAATACCTGGTGATCCATTGGGTGATGAATCAGCCATTGAAGAATTGGGAGCTTCTTGAAAAAAGAATGAAACAATATTGTTTAATTTTGGCTTCTGAAAATGTGTTGAAACATCATTGATTTTCCATAAAACAAGGATTGGCTGAAATTAATCCGGTTTTTAATAACCAACCTAATCAAATTGTTCACAACCTCTAGCTTGTAGTACATTTATATAAGTTATGAAAAAAACAATGTTCAATATAGGATGCGCATGTCTTTGTGGAGAACTCGATAAAGCCTAATAAAATGAGCCGAGACAAGCTCAGTCGTGACTAAAACACCTTAGACAACGCTCAGTACCCTTCGAAGGGCTTAATTGTAGCATTGAGTTTAGACGACATTTTTTTTTTCTTTCTGAACAGCAGATTGAGTTTAGACATAATTGATAATACCAAATAAGTTATAACCAAGTATATGGCTTTTCACATGCTTAAATGTCGGTCTCTTTTCGTTTCCTCTCATCATCTCGAGAACACTAACCAAGTAGTGTGTTTCCTTTTATTTTCTAACCCTTCATGTTCTTATACATGCTTAAGTGACTCCAAAAGAAACTCTAACTCGTTTATCAACCCAAAAAGAATGGATAGTTATAATGATTTGATTATCCAAGTTGTTAAAGTTTGAATCAAGCTATGGGTATTTAAAGCAACATCCACTTGTATATATTGATTTGATTATAAAGTTGTTAAAGTTTGACTTTGTTTTATTAAATTGTATTTTACTGTAATATAAGTTAATTAGAGCTTGAGGTGTGGCAACGAGCCACCTTCGTCGTGCATGCGTGGCCCATTTGCCACAGCTCGCCATTCTTTCTCTCATCGTGTAGAAGATGAGCAATTTACTCTGCAAAATATAGCTGTTTGTGGGGCTCAAGTGAACATTAATAGGGTTTTTTTTTTTTTTTTTTTTTTTTTTTTTAACTAATCATTTTTCTTTAAAAACTATAAATAACACACCATTTTTCACACACTTCTTTGCCAAAAAACCCAATACTCTCTATATCTCAACTTACAAAAAAAATATGTCTCAAAGTCCAAACGAGGGAGGGTATTTTACGTCACTTCTCACCTCAAACCCACAACAATACGGTAGTTCTTCAAACACGTCTACCCCATCGTCACAAAACTGTAACTCTTCAACGCAAGCGATTCCTCCATATGGTACGCAAATGGCATCCGAGGCAATTTACCAAAATCAACAATATGCATTTCTAGGATTCGCAAATTTTCAAAATCAAAGACATCCGGCACCACAATTATTTAACCCACAATCATCACAACTATCACAGTTTCGTCAATCTCAACCATAACAATACTTTGAATCACAACCATCATATTCACAATTCAAAGTATCACAACCCCGTGCACCGGCCAAATCTCGAGGAAAAAAAGTTGCAAAAAAGTCCAAAAGAGTCGTGAATTTGGACGCGGACGACGATGATGATGTGGAGGAACTGACACGTCTGAATACTCGTTGGTCAAAGGAAGAAGAAAAGTTGCTAGCGGAAACTTGGATGGAAGTTTCTCAAGACAAAGACATTAGAAATGACCGTTTCGAGGAAGCGTTTTGAAACCAGATAGTGGAGAATTTCAAAAGTGCTACAAACCGTGCAAATCGTACCAAATTTATGGTCACGGGTAAGTGGACGAGGCTTCACGGTGATTGCCAAAAATTCAATGCTATTTACAAACATTTGGAGCGTAGAAGCGGGGAAAATGACAGTGATCATCTCGAGAATGCAAGTACCAATTTTAACCAACGCTTTGGTAGGAGAAACTTCATATATGTTCAAGGATCGATTCGGCCCTGACAAACGACCTCGTCCCGACGGCGCAAAAAAAACTCGAGCTTCAAAGAAAGCCAAGTCGGTGGAGACGTCGAGCACTGGGGAGTCAAACGAGTGATTTTTCGGGACTTTTATCAGAAAATTATATGCGGAAAGTTGAAGCTCAAACAGCCGCGTACTAGGCGAGGAGGCAGAAACAAATCGGGCACCTAGAGATGGAAGAGTTAAAGTGTCCAATGCTTGATCGCGACCAGACCACATTGGCCAAAACCGCTTTCATCTGCAGGAAACAAGAAGAAATCATAAGGAAACATCAGAACGACCAATCAAATGTTTAAGTTTATTATTATCATTATCATTATTATTATTATTATTATTATTATTATTATTATTATTATTATTATTATTATTATTTTATTATTATTATTATTATTATTATTATTATTATTATTATTATTATTATTATTATTATTATTATTATTATTTATTTATTTATTATTATTATTATTATTATTATTATTATTATTATTATTATGTGTTGTATGTTTTTTTTCGTATCATAATTTTTAGTTTCTTATGTTTTTTTAATATGTTGTATTGTATTTTAATTTTAATTAATAAATTTTATGTTATTTTGCAAATTGAATAAAAATTAAATAGGAGAGAAGATTAAATTTTTTTTGATCAACAACTTTTACATTATGTTTTATTATGATATGATTACGTCAGATTGATCTTGTATATGTTTAATTCTAACAGTTTGCACCTATCATAAATTGACTCATCAAAAGTATTCACAACCTCCTCTTCATCACTGTCGGAATCAACAATCTCTCCCACCTTAGAGAATGGGTTAACCCTCTTAGTAGAAGAGGTAGATGAAGAAAAAGTAGCTTCCATTGTATTACTCGGATAATCAACCTTTTTAATAGGATGACCACCAAATAAGTTCATTGACTCATCAAAAGTATTCACAACCTCCTCTTCATCACTGTCGGAATCAACAATCTCTCCCACCTTAGAGAATGGGTTAACCTTCTTAGTAGAAGAGGTAGATGAAGAAAAAGTAGCTTCCATTGTATTACTCGGATAATCAACCTTTTTAATAGGATGACCATCATCATCCACAAGGGTAGCTTTCCCATCAATAATTAGCTTTTCAAGCTCCCCAATTTTCTCAACAATAGGAGTAGGACTAACCTCTTTAGCTTCCATTGTACTGCCAGAATCCAACTCTGCCCCATCCTTAGCCACGATATCAGTATGAATGCCACATTCATCAGTATCTATCATATTAAGGACTTCAAATGCATTTGATGTAACAACCTTCGTCCCACTCGTACTAGCTACATCAGAGGTCTTCTTCTTTGTAGTATCCACCTGCTTGGGTTCAGGAGGAGGCGCTTTAGGTTGATACCTAAACTTAGGACCCGCAGCAGGTTTAATAAAACCATTACCCGGACCACTTTGGCTACCATTCTTACCCTTGTTTTTGCGAATAACCGTCTGAAAACTATCACTACCCTTTTGTGTAGCCTGAACAGGAGGAGGAACAAATTTAGGACAGTTATCCAGATTATGACCAAATAGCTTACAAGTGTCACATCGAGGCGGTTTCCACTCGTACTCAACACGAACCTTTTCAATAGTAGAACCCGACCCATCAAGTAGGGGTATTTCAACAGTGAGACTATCCTTAAGTATCTCATCCGCCTTCACTTCAATTAGACACCTAGCAAAACTACTACGACCCCAAGATTCCATGCACATTTGACTAGTGTAAGAATCTAGCATTTTAGGCGTACCAATCAATGTGGCTAGGAGCTGAGACCATCATCAGAAAACATAGCAAGGGGAACATCATGGAATTTAACCCACATCGGAATGTTAGTCAAATCCTCTTTAAGCAGATTAGTATTCAAAGTCCAAGATTTAAGTATAATGGGCACGTTCCTAATCATCCACGGTCCGTTTTCAAGAACATCATCAACCCCTTTACGAGTGGAAAACTTAAAGAAAAAGAAACCTTTAGCATTCATCATAACCTTTTGAATACCATACTTGGCCCACGTATTACGAACATAATAATCAACGACCGGAAAAGCAATACGTTTACCAAGAAAATAACCATAAAGGGTATTCTCAAATCTAGAGTTTACATCCTCAACCACTTTCATTGGAACGGAGAGATCCACCCCATTAGACTTGTTACTACATTCCAACCTACGGAAATTAGACTTGCGCTTCGTAGGATCAATTGACGTAGCACCCGCATATGAAACCGGCTTCACACTCGGGATACCCGTTGGTTGGGGCTGATTGTGAACTTTGGGTGACGAATTAGAAACAACATTAGCACCATTGTCCACATTCTCCGCATTCTTAACTTCAACACCGTGCATGGCCTCTTCAAAAGTCTTAGATGCCTCCAAAACAACCGGATCAAGACCATAATTCGGCTCAGCCTCATTAGCAACACTAGGTGCCTAATTGTTGCTAGTTTGATCGACCAAACTAGCCATGGATTTCTTGTTCGCATCACCACTTTCATTCAACACATTGCCAACAGTATTCGAGCCCTTGCTCGCACTATTGTTATTCAAAAACCCCTTTTCCATCTCTCAAAACCCTACTTACAATCACCAAATACAATCGATCAAGAAATACCAGTAGTTACGAAAACAACATGTAGCAATAATGGTCGACAAAAACCCTAACTTTAAAAGTTAGGGTTTAAAACGTTAAACTTCAAAAGGACTAACCACCCCTCATATCATAGCATGCAAACTTACGTACAAAAATAATAATTAATGGAAGGCCTAGTACGATTGGTTGAAATTATAGACAGTAGAACCAGTAGCATGCAAGCCAATAATCCATAGTAGATAATGAAAACCAAAAGCGACTAAAATAAAATTAAAAACACCGACCCACTGTTCACAAGTTAGATCATGCAAATAATAAAATCGGTGTAGCATGCATGTTATAATTAACACCGACCCACGATTCGAGTAAGCAATTAATTGTTAACCAACCCACACACTGAATAGATTAAGAATAAATTAATGATGTTATGGAATCGTAGAAGATGTTAGTCGCTTTTTCGCCAGAGAGAATTTTTTTTAGGGTTCTGTTCGGTTAAGTAAATGGCTTTTCACATGCTCAAGTGTCGGTCTCTTTTCGTTTCCTCTCATCATCTCGAGAACACTAACCAAGTAGCGTGTTTCCTTTTATTTTCTAACCCTTCATGTTCTTATAACTTTTTAGTTTTTATTTAAAACTCGAGAATGCAGCATTTATACATGCTTAAGTGACTCCAAAAGAAACTCTAACTCGTTTATCAACCCAAAAAGAATGGATCGTTATAATGATTTGATTATCCAAGTTGTTAAAGTTTGAATCAAGCTATGGGTATTTAAAGCAACATCCACTTGTATATATTGATTTGATTATCAAGTTGTTAAAGTTTGACTTTGTTTTATTAAATTGTATTTTACTGTAATATAACTCATATAAGTTAATTAGAGCTTGAGGTGTATAAATGAAAATAAATTTAAAACTCAATCCATTTCAATATGGAGACGGAGGATATTTGTGTAATCGTGGCCTATTCGCGACAACTCGTCACCACACCCCATCATCTCGTCACAGCCCGCCACTCTTTCTCTCATCGTGCAGACGATAAGCAATTTACTCTGCAAAATATAGCCGTTTGTGGGGCTCAAGTGAATATTAACGGTTATATTTTGTAAACATAGCCGTCTTTTTTTAACTAATCTCACTTTTTTTTTAAACGCTATAAATAACTCACTATAACACATCATTTTTCACACACTTCTTTACAAAAAAAAACCGATACTGATATATCTCAACATAGAAAAAACAAATGTCTCAAAGTCCAAACGAGGGAGGGTATTTTACGTCGCTTCTCACCTCAAACCCACAACAATACGGGAGTTCTTCAAACCCGTCTACCCCATCGTCACAAAACTCTAACTCTTCATCGCAAGCGATTCCTCCATATGGTACGCAAATGGCATCGAGGCAATTAACCAAAATCAACAATATGCGTTTCTAGGATTCGCAAATTTCCAAAATCAAAGACATTCGGCACCACAATTTTTTAACCCACAATCATCACAACCATCAAAGTTTCTTCAATCTTAACCACAACAACACTTTAAATCACAACCATCATATTCACAATTCAAAGTATCACAACCCCGTGCACCGGCCAAATCTCGAGGAAAAAAAGTTGCAAAAAAGTCCAAAAGAGTCGTGAATTTGGACGCGGACGACGATGATGATGTGGAGGAACTGACACGTCTGAATAAAGAAGAAAAGTTGCTAGCGAAAACTTGGGTGGAAGTTTCCCAAGACAAAGACATCAGAAATGACCGTTTCGAGGGAGCGTTTTGGAACCATATTGTGGATAATTTCAACAGTGCTACAAACCGTGCAAATCGTACCAAATTTATGGTCACGAGTAAATGGACCAGGCTTCACGGTGATTACCAAAAATTCAATGCTATTTGCAAACATTTGGAGCGTACAAGCGGGGAAAATGACAGTGATCATATCGAGAATAGAGAAACTTCATATATATTCACGGGTGGGAGGTTTTGAGAAAATACCCCAAATGGGACGCGGAGGACCCGGTCAATCTGACAAATATCGAGGATCTATTCGGCCCTAACAAACGACCTCGTCCCGACGGCGCAAAAAACACTCGAGCTTCAAAGAAAGCCAAGTCGGTGGAGACGTTGAGCGCCGTGGGGAGCGCGGGGGAGTCAAATGAGTACTTTTTCGAGACTTTTATTAGACAATTATATGCGAAAAGTTGAAGCTCAAACAGCCGCGTACGAGGCGAGGAGGCAGAAAGAAATCGGGTACTTGGAGATGGAAGAGTTGAAGTTTCTCATGCTTGATCGCGACCAGACCACACCGGCCAAAGCCGCTTTCATGCGCATGAAACAAGAAGAAATCATGAAGAAACATCAGAACGACCAATCAAATTTTCAAGTTTCATATTATTATTATGTGTTGTATGTTTTCTTTTTCGTATCGTTATTTTAAGTTCCGTATGTTTTTTAATATGTTGTATTGTATTTTAATTTTAATGAATAAATTTTATGTTATTTGGAAAATTGAATAAAAAAAATAAAATAGGAAGTGGTGGGATCCAAGTGAAGTTGTTGTGTATAGTTGTGATAAGAGAGATTGTAGAAAGGGTTGTGTTATAATGACGTGGCTCCCCGTAAAGCCCAAACAACAAGCAAAACCTTGTTGCCACACCTAAAGCTCTTAATATATGATGAACTTATTATCACGTATCAGTATCATGATACCCTGTTTCAAGTTGCTCTCTATCCTAATTTTCCTCAATAATAAATCCATATATTTGAACTTTGAAGTCGAAATACAAAAATCTTGACGATATAATATAGCACTAGGCTAAGTACTTGCGCATAACGACAATGCATGTATAGCGACAAACAATTATATTTGCAAACATGTGATTATGGTGTGACCCTTGATGCAACACTTAAGGGTTCAATTTGGGTATTTATGAGGAAAAAAATCTTTGTGTTAAAAATGAAAAATGATAAAAGTAAGGAGCGCAAGACGCGGAGATCATTTGATCAATATGAATCTCGAGAGTGGATGGTTGATCGCCGCCTCCTTGTCTTTTTGCTTTGGTGCTATTATGGAATTATGATAATTCTCATAAACTTCTAACTAGTCCCATGTCGAATGCTAAGTTTATTTTGATGTTCTTATTATGATATGATTACGTGAGATTGATCTTGTATATGTTTAATTTTAACAATTTGCACCTATCATAAATTGAACTAAAAACCTCACACATCTCATAATAATAGTTTGAATTAGATTTTTGCAACTAGACCACCGTTAAGTGGTTAAGTTTAGAGCCTCTCACGTGACGTGTGCCTAGTAAACATCGTTATTTACCTATCTCACATATGTATAGATGTAGGGCGTGTTTGGCGCAACAAATTATGAAACAAATGCCATATTAGAAAAATAATACTTGTTTAACAGACAAAGATTGTGGATTATTTAGTAATATAAGTTTCTAAAAAATAAGTTGCATAAACCAGCTTTTAAAAACTTGTTAGAGATTATATTTCACAATTATGTTATTTTACACTTTTAATCTACAATTACAACTAGTTTGCTAAACACTACTAAAAAAATCTATAATATTTATCTTTTTCTGCACCAGCACCAGCAACAACAACTAGTTTTTAACAAACATACCCGTAATGTAATGTAAAAAGAAAATTTTATTTGTGATCAACAACTTTTGCAAAAGAGGGCTTCTTGTTATATTTGGAGAGAATATTAAATTTCATAAATAAATAATTGATAATTGAGGGAAACAAAGGTAAATTTCTTAAAATACATCCATGACCACATGTTAAGGCGTAGGAATTATCTTCTAATTTCAACGAACGTATATAGTTAACAAATTATAATATCAGGAAGTTATGAATGTCAACCAATTAAAAAAGTATGTAAGCAATTTTATTTTGTATACAAGATTTATACCGTATATTTTTTCTATTTATTCCAATGATAGTTTCTTTTATAAAAGTTATTATGTCCTTATTAATGAAGCATATGTATGGAAATTTGGTTACTGAATCTTGGCCCATAAGCCAATTCTCGCTTTATTTTTTATTTATTTTTATTTATTTTTTTTATAGTTTAAATAGAAATCAAAACTTGTTTAACAACTTACACACAAAAACACAGCGATTCTCACAGATTTGAGGTACGTCTTTTTACTTTTCTTATATATAAACATTATGAGTTTAGTTTTATACATACACATTAGCTACCTTCTATCTTACAATACCCTGTCGTGTATTTGTTAGCAACCTTGTTATATAAGTTAGCTAGTTCAATGGTATTTGATACCTTTTGCATGCAGGCGTTGTGTAATTCAAAAGACAGTTAGTATAAGTTATGATGGAATGGTCGGACATGTTGCCTGAAGTACTTGATATAATAGCACATAAATATATCACTTGCTACGAAGATTATCCGAGTTTTGCAGGCGTGTGTAAGTCTTGGCGTTTAGCGGCCGCAAGAACATACCACAACACGAATGGACCTCCTTCGCGGTTGCCATCTTTAATGCTTGCAGAAAAAAGTGACGATCAGGAGTCTCGTGAATTGTTTCTCCTCTCAAACAAGAGCATCCACAAGATACGACTACCTGAAGCATATGGTAAGGTATGCATGTCTTCATGTGGTTGGCTAGTGACCGTGGGACGTGACTTTGCTACACAACTCATCAATCCGTTATCGGGTGAAATCTTCAACCTTCCAAAGGCAGAAACCTTTCAAAAGTTCTGGTCTCCTTCCCATTGGCATGTCGTCGTTTTAAAGGTAGTCCTCGTGATTCCATCAAAATTGGTGCTTATACTAAACAGTTGTTCGGGAAGCTAGCGTTTTGCCATATTGGAGATGACAAGTGGACATCTGTTGAACAACGTTTGTACTCTGACATAAGGGATATTACTTTCTACAATGGACAAGTTTATACACTACAAAAAAAAGTTGAATTCCCCGTACTTATTTTTCCACGGTATAGTCAAGTGTGGACTTTTTTATATAAAATATAATTTTGCTACATTTTTAGGTGTCACAAATTTATTAAAAAATATTCCACGTATATAAGTGTGGATATTCAAAGATTTTTTCCACACTTTTAACAATAGACATTTGGATAATATCTCCACACTTATGTGTGTAGGAAAATTTGTCACACCCATTATTACCACACCTGAGTAAGTGTGGCATTTATAATTTTACACATTTTTAACCTTTGCCAATTGGCCTTTATAATGTGGAAAATTGAAATTGTTTTTTGTAGTGATATTTTGGAAGATGATGACAAAGTTATCCGAGCATGCAATGTTAATGGAAAAGATCCAACTGTCTTGGTTGATGTAACAACGACGATGCCAGAACATCTTTATTATGGAGATGCGGCTTCACATTATTATATAGTTGGACTAGATGATGGCGAGAGGAAGCGGTTGCTAGTAATTGTTAAAGAGTCTAATAATTGGGAAGGTCCTGCGACTTACAAGACGACGAGTTTTTCAGTTTTGGCTTATGATTTGGAAAGTGGGGAGTGGTCAGAAGTGAATGATTTTGGTGGGAAAACTTTGTTTGTGGGAAATAGTTCGTCGTTTTGGATAGAGGACACTACGAGAGTGATAAAGGGTAACTGCATATACTACACAGATGATCGAAGTGCGATGGATTTTGGTTGCATAGAAGGAGCAGAGAGATATATGGTGATTTATCATTTGTCAGAAGGAACCGTTGAACCTCACATCATAGGAGAATCACGCGGCCAATATGCGCCGCCAATATGGCTTCAATCCATGTAAATTTACTTACTATGTAATTTGTTATGTTTGTTACGGAGCTCTTTCAAACGGTGTTAATCATATCGGAGTATTAATTTGATTTTCGAGATTAGTTTGAGTTATATGGTAGAAGTCATTGCTTAAATTTCATGGTTTACTATATAGCACCAATGTGGTGTTGTCTGATTGCTTGTTTTGTTCTTGATGAAAAAACGGTGCTTCTTTTGTCACATTCAAGTAATCTTATAATTATACTTTAACTGTTGGAATTTTATACTCATAACAATTATACATAAAACAAATAACATCATCAAAGCATGCAGCGGAAGACAATAGGAATAATATATGTAATTAATTAACCAAACAAGAAAGTGCGTACCTTTTAGCAATTCAAGTAAACAAACGTTGATTAAACAAGAACAAAACCCAAAACCCTAATAATTAGGGTTTATCAATTCGACCCAAACACAAGAATCGACCACCAAGATTACAAGCTCAAGCGTGCTTGTCCTTCGTTCTTGTACACACGTACTAATAGCGATTTGATGTGGAAAAGCTAGTTCCTTGAATCACAAATAAACCAAACACTTGTTTCTTTGAGTTAGACAAAATCGAAAAACCCTTGGGGTTGGGTGTTTCGACCGGCCACACAAAGAGGGAGAGAGGAAAGGAGAAATTAGGTTATTGGTGATCCAAGATTAAGTTATGAATGAATACAAGGGATTGTATTTATAGTTAACTTAACTTGGTGACCAAGTTTGTGTGGGTTAGGGTTTGTAAACCCCAAACCGATCGGCCAAGGTTCCCAAGAGGATTCTAGAACCTTTCCGACTTCTAATTTCATTCTTAGTCCTTGTAGTTAATATTTAACGACCGTTAACGAACCTCGTTAATTATTTAACTATCGTTATGTTTATTTAGTGACTAATAATTAATAACAATAACGTTTTATATATGTTAATTATTTACATCAATTCTCATACGTAATGTGTGCAATCCCAAGTCTCGAGTTCGAATCCGGACATACTATTATTTAAATATCCATAAAACCTTTCAGCCCCACTGGATATTACTAAATATAGTAATGACATTGGTTAGTCTAGCTTTCACACGCCAACGCCCCGGATCGAATCGAGTATGGTCTCTGGAAAAAACCATTTAATGATTCATCATTTTTACTTATCCTTTGTTAGTAATACTACATTAACTATGAATATGGATCAAGTCATTTCATAAGTTAATATTACATTTCTCGTTGTATATGATTTAACAAGATTACCAAATCATCGAACGTATTCCAGATAGATCTTGGGTATGGCCATACAAACATCTTTTCAACCTACGAGGGGCCCAAATATAGTATTATGCTTTGAAACAAATTCAAAGGAACAAATTCTCTTGACTACAAACATAACTCATGAATTTTGCAACACTTGAAAATAGCCCTTATAACTACCGATTCTGGATAGCGTTAGACTATCTTACACAAATGCACTACATTAATATCGGTTATCGGTATCTCAAGTCCGAGGATAAACACTTCATGATATACTTAATGACAAAAATCAAAAGTATCATCATGTAAAGTTGGGATGAGTCCTATATTCAATTCATTGAATATCATGTGAATCTGGTATGTCCCACGCATCAATATACTTTAAAAGTATATTCTACAAAACTCAGATTTGTCTTAATTCAATGACATTCCCACATCATTGATTGACAACGGACTATTTAGAATAACATAAGTTACTCACGGATTAAACATGCAAATATAGGATATAATATTAGGAAAATGAAAATAAACATAAACAACTATTTTATTTCATTAAAGTAATATTTGTTCATAACATCCTTTATCCAAATACTAATCACAGATCTGCATGAAACTACTAGCTAAACGAAGTCCTATCCCATCAAGATGGTCGTAAGTTTATCTTTTGGCAAAGGTTTAAGTAAAGGGATCACTAGATTTTCATCTGTATGAACTTTGAGTAGATTGATTTCACCTATGTCGACTTGTTCTCGAACATAGTGATATCGACGAGGAAAATGTCCGCGCCTTCATGACTCAGGGCTCATTGGCAAATGTTATTGCGTGAGTTGTCACAATACACATTTAAAGGTAATTCGATTGAGGGCATTACTCCGAGTCCCGAAATGAATTTCCTAATCCAAACACTTCCATCGCAGCCTCAAGCGACTATGTACTCGACACAGTAATAGACATCGCAACCGTTGTTTGCTTCTTGCTCTTCGGTCAATTGCTCCTCCATTAATGACAAAGACATAACCCGTCTCGAGACTTCGTATCATCTTTATCGGTTTGGAATGACGATCGCAAAAACCAGTAACATCAAGTTACGCATCTGGATTTCCTCCATACACTAGAAACATTTCTTTAGTAGCCCTTAGATACTTAAGAATGTTCTTAATGACTGCCGATGTTTCACACAGGTTCTGTTGATACCGACCGGTAATATTCGCGCAAACGCCACATCGTGCCTTGTACATCTCACAAAGATACATGATAGATCCTATACCAAGCATAAGGAACTTTCCTCATGTATTCCACCTCGCCAGTGTTGACGCATAGTTTATTACTTAAGCCATGTTCAACTTGCATCGGCAAATATCCCTTCTTGGAATTTTGCATACTAAATCTCTTCAAGATTTTATCAATGTAAGCACTTTGGCTTAGTCCAATTAACCGCCTTGATCTATCTCGGTAGATCTTGATTCCCGAATAAATGTTGCTTCCCTAAGTCCTTCATGAAAAGCACTCTCCAAGATAAGACTTTACATCTTGCATACATTAATGTCTTTTCCATGATCAATATGTCATCGACATATAAGACAAGGAAAATAACATTACTCCCACTAGCTTTTGATACACACATGGCTCATCAAGATTTTGAGTGAAACCAAATTTCTTGATTTCTTCATCAATCTTCTTGTTCCATTGCCTTGATGCTTGCTTTAACCCATAAATGGATCTTTGAAGTTTGCATACATGCTTGGAAACTTTGGATTCACAAACCTTCAGTCGCGCCATTTAGATGTCCTCATCTAGGCGGCCGTTTAAGAAGGCGTTTGACATCCATTTGCCATATCTCATAGTCATAGTACGCACTATGGCTATAAGAATCCTAATAGCTCTAATGTCCTTTCACGGAGAAAATGTCTCCTCGTAGTCTACCCATAGGTTTGAGTATAACCTTGAGCTACAAGACAAGCTTTATAGGGTGTGCATTGCCATCCATGCCGATCTTTATCTTAAAGAGCCACTTACTTCCAACTACCTTAGCATTTGGAGGTAAGTCAACCTCTATCGCACTTCGTTTTCTTTCATGGATTGCATTTCCCTTTCATTGCAACTCGCCATTTTTCCTTTCGGGACTCATCATGGCGCTTTAAAGTTAGCGTGTTCACCAAGATCCCTAACAAATTTTCCTCGCCCTACGTTGAGACATAGGCGCTCATGTGCACGCGCGTAGTTCTTACGGATCTCACGAATGGGAACCACTTCAATCTCGGTGGGAGCCCGCACTTTCGGGATCTACTTGAGGTTGGCTAGTGTTTCGAGAAGGTGTTGTGTCTTCATGATCATCTTCCGGATCATAAACTCTCCCATTGAATTCATGAGATATGAGATCCTTTTCAAGAAAGTCTCCATACCTAGCAACAATTACTTTGTTTTCGGTGGAAAGTAAAAGTAGTAACCCATCGTTTCCTTTGGGTATCCTGAAGACACTTAACGGATCTTTGTTGCGCCTTATCGCAGAGTCACGTTTAACAAACGCCTCACAACCCCTGCACCTTTAAGTAAGACAAGTTGGGAGGTTTCCCATACCACACTTCATAAGGAGTCTTATCAACCTTCTTAGTTGGAACCATATTCAATATGCGAACGGCTAGTTTCAAAGCATAATCCCAAAAGGATAAGGAAGAGTTGTAAGATTAAACATCGATCGAACCATGTCTAGCAATGTACGATTTCTTCTCTCAGATACACCATTTTGTTGTGGAGTATATGGAGATGTGAGTTCTTCGGACAATACCACACTCGACTAGATAATCTTTAAACTCTTGGCTTAAATATTCACCACCTCTATCGATCGAAGAGCTTTAATCTTCTTTCCTAGTTGCGGTTCTACTTCACTCTTAAAACCTTAAATGTTTCAAAGACTTCATGTTTATGTTTAAGTAAATAAACATAACCATAACGATCGAAATCATCGATAAAGGTTAAGTAGCTAGCACCCTTTCTTGACACATGTCTTAGTGGTCACATACGTCAAGATGTATCACACCAAGAAGATCGAAGCCCTTTTAAACTATTTGTAAAGGTTTCTTGGTCATCTTCCCAGATATGCAAGATTCACATTTATCAAATGATTCATCATTGATGTCTTGCAAAAGCCATCGTGTTGCAAATTGTTGCATGCGTTTCTTGCCTATATGAGCAAGTCATCGATCACAAGAAACAATCAAGTCTAAAAGACTTAAACCGCTGCAGCGGTATGCAATTGAAGATCGAGAATCTGAGGATTCCGGGTCGTTATGTCCCACGGAGACTCAATGGTGTGTACAACACGATTGAGACGGTAGAAGGATCACTAAGGATAATGATCCGAAAGGATTTGGAATTGAATATTACACTATGAAAAGATAATATATAAAAGCGACTTAAATGCAAATTAAGAAAATTAAAAGATAAAAGATATTAAATAAACGCTATCACTATTTTTACAATGATGTTTTGTTGATTTTATAAAACAAAATATCTTAAATAAACTATTTTAACTAAAACATAAATTTAAATTACCTAAAAGCGTTACTTAAAACTAAACGAGCGTTATTTACAAAAATAATAATGAGCGCAAGATAAAACGTAAATTTTAAGAAATAAAAGGCCTACGAATGTAAAACTAATTTTATTACGTACTATATGATAAAAGAAAATTTTAGGAAAAAGCCGGGTATTTTTTTCGACTTTTAAATTATTTATTATGATTTGAAAACTAATTTAATCTAATTAATTAATAAAAAATACTAAATGATTTTGGAAAAATCTGAAATTTTCTCAGAAAATACTATAAGTTGTACTGGATTTAAGAAAAATAAAAAGTGGGACACTACTTTTGAAATAAGCCACTAAAAGCTTAAATAAGCTACTAGCTTAAAAGCTGCTAGGGTGGTTAAATATAAAGTAGTGCAAAGCTAAACATGAAAAGACCCTAGGCGGATGGTTAATGAGTGTGGTGTTGAGTTTGTGTGCAAGAGGTCGGGGTCGAATCCCACCCTGGCCTTTTGCAAAAATTTTTTTTCAAATTTTCTTTTTCAAACTTTTAAATAAGATCAAATTAAGAACTTTTGTGAAAACAACTTTTACCAAAATCAAGGAATAAGCGGTTTACTCGCTTATGTACAATGATTATGGGCGAAGCTAAAACAAACACCCTTTTCGCTTTTTCAAGCAAAATGAGCCATGAATAAGTACAAGGTAATGGAAATAAGCAATTGCATAATGGAAATAAGCTAGATTTACAGAATATAAGCACTAAAATAAGGAGTGATAAGCGGTTTAAGGATGATAAGCTAAACTAAAAGAAACTTATGCTAAAAGGAAAATGGCATAAAAGGAATTGATAAGCTATGCTAAGTAACTAAATAAGCACTAATAAGCAAACTAACTTAACCTATGGGACTAATAAGCACTAGAGTAAACCTAAATAAGCTAAAGGAGTACTAAAATAAGCTAAAAAAATGAAAATAGCAAATGCCATAAAGAATGTGTATCTTTGTGGGTTTTGGGACAGATTTTTGGTGCAATTTAAGCTAATCCAAGCTATCCTAGGGCAAATAAGCTATTGAAATATTGAGAGGGGTATGTGGAGATGTGAGAAAAGGACTTTGGAAAAGATTTTGACCACAAATAAGCTAGGGAAAGTGTGTTCAAACAGCAGCTATGGCTGCTGTTTGGACAGTAAGACAGAAACAGTTTTGAGCTTTTTTTTTGTAGACCAAACTTTGCAAATATTATTGACACAAGTAAACAAAAACTTTTGCTACTCATTCTAACCTTGAGACACTTTGACTTGAAAGTCAAAGTGGGTAAAAAGGAGATTTTGGACCTCAAATAAGCTTAAACCAAACACTCCTTTATAACTACAAAATGCATTAAAACACTGAAATTATAATGAAACTGAGCTCAATCTTAATCCAACTACACAAAACACATTTAAACTCATCAATTTAACAAATTAAAACCAGAGATTAACATGAAATAGGGTAACTTTTGATTTTTGACTTTTGTTTGACTTTTGTTGACTTTTTACTACATTGTTTGAAGCGTAATAAGAGCTTATAGAAGCTTTAATAAGCTAACATAAGCTTGTGTGAGGTAGAAATTGAGCTTTACAAGCTTGCAAGTGAGAGTTTGAAGCTGAATAATACAACAAGTAACATCAAATTTAGAACTTATATAAAAACTTGAGATTGGTGTAACAATACATTAAAAGGATAATTTAACTTAAAAGTGATACAAAGAGCTGAGATTACAATATTTTTTATTAATCTAAGACATAAATAAAAAACGACATAAAGAAAGTTTTTATAAAACTAGCTACCACCCTCTACGACTTCTTCCTTTTCTCTTTATACTCCAAATTGTTGCCACTTGTCACTCGAACCTTTCCACCAAGAATTGAGACCATTGGATGAGTCAAGGAAATAATAGCCGTTTGATTTGTTTTGGCGCCAAAGTGGACTTTAGCAGTGAGGTTGAGTGAAATGGGTAAAGGGTGTAATTAATGGCTTTTGGAGTTGTATTGAGGTGGGGGGACAAGGATGTTGAAGGAGTGATGGTATGGGTATGGTTGTGGGTGATAGCGGAGAGCGGTTGGGAGGGGAAAAAGTGGCGCCAAGGGTTGTGTTTATTTGACTTGGGGATTGGTTGACGGTGTAATATCAAAGGGTAGCAGGTCAAGGGTTTGGGCCGATGGGTTGTTGGGCTTGGTTTGGCTTTGATAAATGATATTGGATCCGTTTGGCTTAAATGGAATACAAGGACCAAGTATGTAATTTTACCAAACTCAAGGACTGAAAATGCCACATTTCCAAACTTCTCACAAGGATCAAACATGACAAACATTGATAGAACAAGGATCCTTTTTGTATAAAATCCATTTTAAAACTTAAAAGGACCTTAATTGTCAATTTTGGATTTTGAGGGACTAAAAGTGTAATTTTCTCAAAACTTTTAGATTTTTCACCAAAGGACTAAATATGACAATTTGTGATTTTAAAAGACCTTTGGTGACTTTTCTTTTGAAATTTTGTGCTCGTGGACTGCTTTTGACAATTTTAGAAACTTGGGGATCAAAGCGCAATTTTGCAAATTTGATCGTTTTCATCGATTTTGATATTTTGCATTTAAAACACATAAAACACTGATTTGTGATATTTTCATCATTTAGATCGTTTTGAGTGTTTTCGGATGATTTCTGATCTTAGATAGTACAAAATGATGAGTATTTAGAGACTCATCAATCCCCACATCGAGATATTGCTAGCCCCTAGCAATGATTTGAGAAAACATAATGGATTTTAATCTCTTTACCAAAAGCCATTACTTACGGAGTAGCCAAATGTTTCAGTTCAAGTAAGAACCATGGTACAATCGATAACCATGTGATTTTGAGCAAACCACCGACTTTCAGCGGGTTTGATTTTGTCTTTACGAAGCCGCACCCTTACGGACTAGCCAACTCTTAGATAAATTATCGAATTATCTTTGGTGAGTGAATACCAATTATGGATTTTCCACACCTTTACCACAAGCCATAACCTTGTGGGCTAGCCAACTCATTATCTTTTGAGGATGATGGGAGTGAAGAACCATACAATTTTGGGCAAATTGCAAGCCATATAAACGGATTTGATATATCTTTACCAAGAGCCGTTTGCTCTGGATTAGCCAATCCTTTAGTCTTCTGACATGGCGGATGATAACCAATTGAGTAAGTGAAAACACTTACTCCAAAAAATTTTGGCCAAAAGCGGGGAATTGGGTAGATAATATATGAAATTCGTGAGAATTCCCCCACACTTAGAAATGAATATTGCCCTCAATATTCAAAGTACCGTGGTTATGCCGAAACAAAAACGTAAAAGGAAATACTACGCCATTATTTAGAAGATTTTTTTTTTTTTTTTTTTTTTTTTTTTTTAGATATACATATATATATATAACATGTGGGGCATCACCCCACACTTAGGTGGTAGAAAGGGGTAAGAAGACGTAAATATGGGTGAAAACCCATATAGTGTGTGCTCTTGTTTTTGATTTCTGAGTCGCTAGCTTGACTCGACCCAATTCATTGGTTCATGGGGAAGCAAAGTGGAAGAAACAATCTCCATCGGACTTTCATTCAAGATGTTTGGATAAACATTTGAAGCACGTGAAAGTTCCACACCGATGAGATATATAGAGACAGATCCGGCTCACAGATGATAAATGAAAATGCCGGGGTCAAAGATAGTGTCCTCACTCCCGAAGGAGTGAAGAAGAGAGGAAGTCACCGAGTAGGTGAAGAAAAGAAAGAAAATCATGATAACAATCATGACTAGATCTTCTTCCTCGGGATTAAGTGCAGTTGCACTTATTTGGATTTTATTGGTAGAGCTCTTTGGGTTGGAAGGCATCTCGGTGGGGAGGGTAGATTTGTCATAACTATGCAAATTGAGATTCTCTCCCCCCGATCATGATTTTTGCCATCCAAGCAATCATACTCCGGCGGAGATATGATATGAGAGAGTTCACCGCGAACTCCTCATGAAGAGAATCATTCACATGATGTGAATTTGTGAACTCTCGTTCCATTGTAGACTCATCACTATCCTCAATCGAGTATCAAAGAGTGGATTCTCGAGAATCAAAGTGAATTCAGTCGAATTCAAGCGGAGGATTAGTGAAAGTAGCTTTGAATGTTTGGGAACTAAGTGATCAACATTCTCTATTGGACTATTGGAGTAAGAAGTGAGTGAGCGATCATTATCAATGAGACTTTCGGTCTCTCCCGGATCGGCTTGAAATCAAAGAGTGGATTGATGTGAGTGAGTTCACGGAGAACTCCTCAAGAAGGGATCGACATCAGTTGTGGAAGTGATGCCTCAGCGTACTCAATGTCTCCATAGGAAGCACAATCGTCGCTAAGATCGGAGAAAGTTTCAAAATGATCTTGAGAACACTCAAGAGGGAAGGAATATCACACGGATGATCGAAATTCACGTGACTCTCTCGGGATTGGGATAAGGTCCTCAACACTAGACGATTCCATTTCGGAATAGTGCTAAGCTCATCCCCATGTTTAGAGAGTGAGTGGGAATATCGGTGTGATAACATGATCGAGGAGATTAGATGGACTAGCATACATATGTTTTATACTTAACATTTGTTCTTCTGCTAGCAATTCCATCATAGTCTTTTCTCCCTGATGTTCCACGGAAGGAGTTTCAACTGATGAACTTGATGAACCGTTATAAAATTGTAAGATATCAAGGATATCTTCATCATCATCGTCATCAAGGAATGAAACGGAATCGAGAGCTAGATTTGAATGCTTTTGTATTCTAATTGATTCCCTAATAGTGTTTTCAATGGAAATCTGGGAATCTAATTTAGCATCCCGCTCTTCGGCTAACAAAACTTCCATGGATTTTTCATTTGGATTATTTTGGGAGGACATAGCCGACTCCTCCTTAAGTTCTTTTAACAACTCCGCAGTCTTGATGAAGGTCATCGTAGTTTCATGAGGAGTCGCTTGAATCATTTGGTATTGTGGAGGTTGGTCATTATCGAAGAGTCGTAATTGTTACAAGGAAATGGATTCCTGTTTGACAATCCGAGCTAGAGTGAGGACCTCCACAATACTCACAACAGTACAACCGATGTGGCCGCGAGTGGTATGTGTTGTAGTCATAATTGTTATCGGGAACCGCTCATAGACAAGCGTGTTTCACGATTGACATTCGAGCGGAATGTGAACCACCACAGTACTCATTAACAAGACAACCGATGTGTCTCATAGTGTGGTAGTGATGGAATAAATCGATCGTGTTATGGTAGGAATAGGGATCTTGGTTATAGATGGACCCGTTTCACGATTCCACCATGCTACAAGCCGGGCAATTGCCACCATTATAAGGACCACCACACCATTGACAATCAAGAGGGTGAGGATAAGACATAGAAAGAATCAAAGGTTATCGAGGGTAAGAAATGAAGAATCAAAAGGTAAGAGGGTAAAGAGGAATATTTTGGTGTTTTGAAAACATGACGATAAAACAAGGAATGAAAATATTTTTGGCTTTTAACACTTTAGGAAAAGTGTTAATGAACTTTTGGATTTTGAAAACTTTACAAAAACTTTTACAAAAGATGGGGTATGTGCAAGAATCGAAAATGGCTAAACACACGCTAAAGCCTCCCGGCAAGCGTAAATTTTGATCTGCACAAAGCAGTCAAGTCTAAAAGACTTAAAGCGCTTAAGCTACGGATGCAATTGAAGATCGGAGAATACAGGGATTCCGGTCGTTATGTCCCACGGAGACTCAATGGTGTGTCAAACACCGATTCGAGACAGTAGAAGGATCACTAAGGATAATGATCCGAAAGGATTTGGAATTGAATATTACACTACCGAAAAGATAATATATAAAAGCGACTTAAATGCAAATTAAGAAAATTAAAAGATAAAAGATATTAAATAAACGCTATCACTATTTTTACAATGATGTTTTGTTGATTTTATAAAACAAAATATCTTAAATAAACTATTTTAACTAAAACATAAATTTAAATTACCTAAAAACGTTACTTAAAACTAAAGCGAGCGTTATTTACAAAAATAGTATTTGGAGCGCAAGATAAACGTAAATTTTAAGAAATAAAGGCTCACGAATGTAAAACTAATTTTATTACGTACTATATGATAAAAGAAAATTTTAGGAAAAAGCCGGGTATTTTTTTCGACTTTTAAATTATTTATTATGATTTGAAAACTAATTTAATCTAATTAATTAATAAAAAATACTAAATGATTTTGGAAAAATCTGAAATTTTCTCAGAAAATACTATAAGTTGTACTGGATTTAAGAAAAATAAAAAAGTGGGACACTACTTTTGGAAATAAGCCACTAAAAGCTTAAATAAGCTACTAGCTTAAAACTGTTAAGGGTGGTTAAATATAAAGTAGTGCAAAGCTAAACATGAAAAGACCCTAGGGCAGATGGTTAATGAGGTGTGGTGTTGAGTTTGTGTGCAAGAGGTCAGGGGGTCGAATCCCACCCCTGGCCTTTTTGCAAAATATTTTTTTTTTCAAATTTTCTTTTTCAAACTTTTAAATAAGATCAAATTAAGAACTTTTTGTGAAAACAACTTTTACCAAAATCAAGGAATAAGCGGTTTACTAACGCTTATGTACAATGATTATGGGCGAAGCTAAAACAAACACCCTTTTCGGCTTTTTTCAAGCAAAATGAGCCATGAATAAGTACAAGGTAATGGAAATAAGCAATTGCATAATGGAAATAAGCTAGATTTACGAATATAAGCACTAAAATAAGTGGAGTGATAAGCGGTTTAAGGATGATAAGCTAAACTAAAAGAAACTTATGCTAAAAGGAAAATGGCATAAAAGGAATTGATAAGCTATGCTAAGTAACTAAATAAGCACTAATAAGCAAACTAACTTAACCTATGGGACTAATAAGCACTAGAGTAAACCTAAATAAGCTAAAGGGAGTACTAAAATAAGCTAAAAAATGAAAATAGCAGCTGCTACAGTAACAGGTATGCTGTGGGTTTTGGGACAGATTTTTGGTGCAATTTTAAGCTAATCCAAGCTATCCTAGGGGCAAATAAGCTATTGAAATATTGAGAGGGGTATGTGGAGATGTGAGAAAAGGACTTTGGAAAAGATTTTGACCACAAATAAGCTAGGGAAAGTGTGTTCAAACAAAGAATATGGTATTTGTTTTTGACAAGAAGACGTAAACAGCTTTGAGCTTTTTTTTGTAGACCAAACTTTGCAAATATTAATGACACAAGTAAACAAAACTTTGCTACTCATTCTAACCTTGAGACACTTTGACTTGAAAGTCAAAGTGGGTAAAAAGGAGATTTTGGACCTCAAATAAGCTTAAACCAAACACTCCTTTATAACTACAAAATGCATTAAAACACTGAAATTATAATGAAACTGAGCTCAATCTTAATCCAACTACACAAAACACATTTAAACTCATCAATTTAACAAATTAAAACCGAGATTAACATGAAATAGGGTAACTTTTGATTTTTGACTTTTGTTTGACTTTTGTTGACTTTTACTACATTGTTTGAAATCGTAATAAGAGCTTATAAAGCTTTAATAAGCTAACATAAGCTTGTGTGAGGTAGAAATTGAGCTTTACAAGCTTGCAAGTGAGAGTTTGAAGCTGAATAATACAACAAGAACATCAAATTTAGAACTTATATAAAAACTTGAGATTGGTGCTTAACAATACATTAAAGGATAATTTAACTTAAAAGTGATACAAAGAACTCGAGATTACAATATTTTTATTAATCTAAGACATAAATAAAAAAACGACATAAAGAAAGTTTTATAAAACTAGCTACCACCTCTGCCTTCTTCCTTTTCTCTTTTATACTCCAAATTGTTGCCACTTGTTCACCGAACCTTTCCCACCAAGAATTGAGACCATTGGATGAGTCAAGGAAATAATAGCCGTTTGATTTGTTTTTGGCGCCAAAGTGGACTTTAGCAGTGAGGTTGAGTGAAATGGGTAAAGGGTGTAATTAATGGCTTTTGGAGTTGTATTGAGGTGGGGGGACAAGGATGTTGAAGGAGTGAGCTGTGGGTATGGTTATGGTTGATAGTAGCAGAGAAGCAGTTGGGAGGGGAGAAAAAGTGGCGCCAATGGTTGTGTTTATTTGACTTGGGGGATTGGTTGACCGGGTGTAATATCAAAGGGTAACGGGTCAAGGGGTTTGGGCCAGATGGGTTGTTGGGCTTGGATTTGGCTTTGATAAATGATATTGGATCCGTTTGGCTTAAATGGAATACAAGGACCAAGTATGTAATTTTACCAAACTCAAGGATGAAAATGCCACATTTCCAAACTTCTCACAAGGATCAAACATGACAAACATTGATAGAACAAGGATCCTTTTGTATAAAATCCATTTTAAAACTTAAAAGGACCTTAATTGTCAATTTTGGATTTTGAGGACTAAAAGTGTAATTTCTCAAAACTTTTAGATTTTTCACCAAAGGACTAAATATGACAATTTGTGATTTTAAAAGACCTTTGGTGACTTTTCTTTTGAAATTTTGTGCTCGACTGCTTTTTGACAATTTTAGAAACTTGGGGATCAAACCGCAATTTTGCAAATTTGATCGTTTTCATCCGATTTTGATATTTTGCATTTAAAACACATAAAACACCGATTTGTGATATTTTCATCATTTTGATGCGTTTTGAGTGTTTTCGGATGATTTTGCGATCTAGATAGTACAAAATGATGAGTATTTAGAGACTCATCATCTACAATGCCAAAGAAATGAAGAATCCAAATCACCTTTGATTCTTTTTATTATTGATGCTAAAGATGTAATTATTTTTATCAACAACATTATCATGCAAATCAATTTCAAACACACCATTTATCGGAATAACATTAAATTAAAAACATCATTTAAAGAAACAAATTCCATAATCGTGAAATGCATGAAGCGAAACCAATATCTTTTAACAAGGAAACATAAATGACACCCTAACAATGGAAGGTGCGAATGACAATCGTTTAATGACAAGATTAAACCCGAAGGTAAAACTAAATCAAACGTGCCTATAGCTTCAACGACCGCATGTGCTCCATTACCCACGTCACGGTATTGCCGTCCATAGGCAAGCTTCGCGCTCCTCTAAGTCCCTGCGGTGTATTACATATGTGAATACCACATCCAAGATCATATACCCGTGAATTTATTTTATGAGGAAAAGCAAATAATTCTATCATAAAAGAGTAATCAAGTACTAGCCACAATGCCACCGATTTTTATACCTCTTATTAAGTAACTCATCAAGGTACAATGGACAATTCCTCTTCCATTGTCCAACCTCGGTGCGATGATGACAAGCCCGATCCTCTTCGGATTCTCACGCTTTTGGGAGGGTACTTGGGTTCTTGTTGATAAGTCATAACTTGTTTTCCTTATCGCCTTTACCCTTACCTTTCCCTTTCTTGTTCGCTAGCGGCTTATTAGGCTTAGAAATTCTACCCTTCGGATGGTCAAACCGCAGTGTAGAGGCCTTCTTGGGCAAACCTTTTCAGTAATCAATGAGCATTGCATGCACCTCGATTGTTGCCTTCCCGTGCAATGCATATTATAATTGCGCATGAAACCATCAAATTCCTTGTTAAAGGGATCCGTTGATCGAGCCAATTTGTATGTCATTAGGGTAGACATAGTTCAAACGCCTAACCGGTCCATGTAACTCATCATTTCCGTGCAAAGCGCCATGTGTTTCCCTTCTCCTTGCTTGCAACTATGAAGAGCATCAATCAAGTCATACTGACTCTCGATCATGCTTTTCAAACAACCTTTGCAATTCTTCCAAAGATGAGATTAGGAAGTAATTCTCAAATTTCTTTTGCAAGCTTGAGTTCATACTCCCGAGCATAATGCAAAGCGACCTCATTATACTTGTCATACTCGATTTCCATGCAACTCGTGCAAAGTGAGAGCATCATCTGCAGTTCAGGAGGACAAGGCGTAATCAAATAATTAAGTCTTTTGGCAACCCTCAAGACAATTGAAGTTGCGATACCAATCATTGAAATTCACGCTACAGTCAATTTCTCGATCAAACATAGATTTGAACGACAAGGCTAGTGCAAGAGATTCACTTGAGCCATTTCTACGTAAATAAAAGTTCAAAAGATAGTACTTTCGATAAGTAAACATTCAAGAAAATAAATACCCTTTGGTCAATATTCATATTAACCATAGAATTTTCCTTGAATTTTGGATCCTCATTATCATAGTTCCACCACATCGCTTGATCCGCTAGTGGTGAAAGTATAGAATAGGTAATCGTTGAAAACGATAATTGACAAACAAGTTTTCAATTCCAAAAGTTATGGGATTTACAATTTTGCCAAAACAATTAATGCAAAACGTAAGCATGTTTTATCCCATCTTATGCCTTAAGTTATAGGTCTCACTAACTAACTTAATTAAGTTGTCTAATTTAGAAACTGCAAATCATAAAGTTGAGGTCTCACACAACAAAATAATTCACCTCGTTATTGTAATCTAGATCAAGGTCTCACATAACTAAATTACAACTTCAAGTGTTTCATATCATTAGATGGCATAAACTTAAATTTAAAGGGTACAATTTTTGATGTGTAATCAAAACTTATGTATAAAGAAGCATGCATACAACTTTATAACATAAAATTTTCGAAAAACTTACATAAAGATTTTAATTGCTAAGATTGAATTCTACAAAGTTTTAATCGATGCGTTGAGAAACTTACAACTTTGCACTAAGATGCTTCGTACATTGAATGGTTATACTAGGTAGCTCCAATCGAAGCATACAGGGGAGGGCGGTAAGCGCAAAGGCATAACCTTAGACATCCATTCGGTGAGACGTGCTCACTTCTTAAATACCCTTTATAGTTTGTTCTAGTGGGTGAGCCGTTCTAACCATTTAGTACAACAAGATCATCGATTAAAAGTTCAAGAATAATTTTAGATAACAAATCAATTTCGCCATTATTTAGTCCATTTAATTTTCTATTCATAAAAACCCTTTTGCTTACTAACATGTCAAACAATATATGAACAAAAAACGTTTTAATAAAATTAAACACACTCAAATAATATAAACATATAACTAAACAATTTTAACATATGTAAAATAATTAGCCACATGCATAATTATTTCAATAAACTCTAATAACAATTCTAGTCGTAAATAAATGCATACATTAAATAGGACTTTCATCTCGCGAGAAGATGAGCCACATACATCGACAAGTCGATTATGTAAGTCAAGTTAATAGTATACCAATTAGCACATAACTAATTTTATTAGTTATAATTGAGGTCTTCCCAATTCAATAATTATTAAATAAATAAAACATGTGTGTATCACTTAACAATTAATCAATAGACAAAAAACAATACTCCATGGCAAAACATGCATGTTCCACCATGAATTCCGCATAACGATTATCACCCAAGATACACATATTACATGGCACATAACAATTATTCATTAATTAACCACATAAAATAAGCATGCAATCCTAGGGTTTCTACAAGTTTTACAAAATTAAAACCTAATTAAATAAATAAAGGGTAATCGACCTATATATAAAAAATTAGGGTTTTAATTCAAAACCCTAGAAACCATAAAACCATGCATATAATCATAAAGATTCAATTTTATGTGTTTCGTAATTAATTACATCATATTAACGACTCGTGATGCCATCGTTGGAATTTTATACTCATAACAATTATACATAAAACAAATAACATTATCAAAGCATGCAATGGAAGACAATAGAAATAATATATGTAATTAATTAACCAAACAAGAAAGTGCGTACCTTTTAGCAATTCAAGTAAACAAACGTTGATTAAACAAGAACAAAACCCAAAACCCTAATAATTAGGGTTTATCAATTCGACCCAAACACAAGAATCGACCACCAAGATTACAAGCTCAAGCGTGCTTGTCCTTCGTTCTTGTACACACGTACTAATAGCGATTTGATGTGGAAAAGCTAGTTCCTTGAATCACAAATAAACCAAACACTTGTTTCTTTGAGTTAGACAAAATCGAAAACCCTTGGGGTTGGGTGTTTTGACCGCCACACAAAGAGGGAGAGGAGAGGAGAAATTAGGTTATTGGTGATCCAAGATTAAGTTATGAATGAATACAAGGATTGTATTTATAGTTAACTTAACTGGTGACCAAGTTTAGTGGGTTAGGGTTTGTAAACCCCAAACCGATCGGCCAAGGTTCCCAAGAGGATTCTAGAACCTTCCGACTTCTAATTTCATTCTTAGTCCTTGTAGTTAATATTTAACGACCGTTAACTAAACCTCGTTAATTATTTAACTATCGTTATGTTTATTTAGTGACTAATAATTAATAACAATAACGTTTTATATATATTAATTATTTACATCAATTTCATACGTAATGTGCAATCCCAAGTCTCGAGTTCGAATCCGGACATACTATTATTTAAATATCCATAAAACCTTTCATTAACGGCAACAAAATGTGAGTAAATGTTTCAGAGGGACTCAACGTCCAGTTATTTCTCTATACATGTTGCTACAATATGCAAATAAAACACAATGTTAGTTTTGTGAACAAGAGTAGTGTGAAGAAAGGGCGGGATTAATAGAGATTAGACGCATCAAGAGCCAAGGTTATAATAGCCCATTAACTATAAGGAAGAGAAGTCCAACCTTGAAATACAGGTGACCATGGCCACACTTGGGTATTTAAAATTTTTTGTAGACGTATACACGTTGCATGCATTTGTTCATGATTCTTAGATGCAAATTTTGTGGAGAAAGAAAGATATATGGTGCTTAATCGCTCTATAAACTAAAATTGGTTTATCCACAATGTTACATGTTGGCACACTTCATATAGAGACCTTGCATTTACTCGTACTCTTAACCAATGTAGGTTACTGCTATTCAAGAACTCGTTGTCCGTCATAGTGAGTGTTTGGATGTGCATTTAATAGAATAATTGTAGCAGTTCTTGTTACATGCTCTTTGTTTTGAGACTTCATAAACATGTACCACCTTTAATCAAGTCTAACTTATTGACGAGTCTACATTTAAACTCCATAGATTTGGAAGTACGAATTGGATAACAAACTAATTGTTACAAACAGAACGTAGTGAGTAAACTACATGCTAACCGCTAAACACAAAAACATAAGATACACCCTGGACTCACACGAAGCAAGGGATTATGCAAAGATCATATATCTCTATCACATGTTTTAATAATCAATCTCATTAAAAATGAAATATGGAACAAGTCCAATGAATCAACCAGAAAGCCTCGACCAATAAAGTGAAATTTGGAAAATATCACACCACACGCAGACCTTCTACAAAATGTTTTACGCAAAAGGTTAATATATTTCATCAAGAAATACTGGAATGTAGTAACATACTAACATACATCTAACTCGATGGAAATAATTGTTGGTTTGTGGGAGTTAATACACTCGAAACGACTAGAGGTGTGTGAGCCTATGGTGGCACACACGTTAAACACGAGTACGTAAACAAATGTTTATACTTGAATATAGTACTTGACCTGTTTAGTCTGCATGATACCCGATCCTATTACATGACCTATTGGATTGTTTTCCTTTGCAATATGGGTCAGTTTCATATTTGCCTTGGGCCTAGTACATGTACACGATCGGGGGGTTGTTTGGTTGTTTACTTGGAGCTCAAGTTTGAGTCCAAGTACAACTAGGGTTATAAACCTATAAATACAAACACGCCCTAGGCATTCTATCCTATGAATTACCTATCCTTAACTCATGACTCCTACAAACCCTAAAGTGAAATCGTTTTTCTTACAATACCCGATCGGATCTCCTTGAATCCGATTAGGGTTCTTGAGTTTGTTTTGATTCGAAATCTTTGCTTGCGAGTTCTTTGATCCAAGTTGTGTTAAAGGTTTTGAGTTGATTGTTTCTTGCAAGTCTCCTTGTGATCGTGAAAAGCAAGAAGATTTCGGATTTTCTGTTTGGTCAGTTATCGGACAAAAGGCAGAAAAGAAGTCGGACAAGTCTGTCCGATATCGGGTAGTACAAGGAACTGTTATCGGACAGTTTTTGGTTCTTGGGCAGAAGTGAAAGAATTGGTTCTTGGTTTTCTTTGTTCGTGGTATTCAAGTATTCAAGGGTTGATTGGTTAAACGTTCTCGACTAGCGTTATTTGAACGTACTAGTGTTAAAGTGTTTGTGTGTGGACTCGTAGAGGTGTTTATTTTAGACACTTGGTTTCTTGTTCGTTTTATAGCGTGCAATTGACTACAAGGGTTAATTTTCTTTTTCCTTTTATTAATTGTTGTTTATTAATTATGCGTTAACTTAATTGCATAAACTAGATCCATTTTCCGCTGCGTACTCGTTTGCGTTACTTGGTTAACTAGATCTAAAATCCCAAGAAGAAGTTCATATGTTAATGCTACTTGGATTGGATTTAAGTTCAATGAACGTTCTTTGCCTGAAGATTCTTCAATTGCATCCATATATGTTAAAAAGACTTCGGAGAATTCACCTTTCCTGAAAGAACAAAGTGTCAAAGACTATGAGCTGACAATCGTCTAATGTTGGTGAGAGATTTAAGTTTCAAAAAGAATATTTTGTTCACTTAGCTACATGTTGGCACTTTACATGTACTCTTACTCGATCAATGGCAAGTTAAAGTGATGAGAACCAACCACACCATGTTTAAACAGACTTAGGATGTAGTACTAGTTTTCATATCAGCATAGGTGCCAACTTCAGTTGCATAACAAACTTTTTAGCCTACAAATCCCACTAAAATATTACTCCCACCAATTTAAATTTCTTCGCAAATTTTTAAGCTAATGTTACACTTAAGCTAAATGCAATCATTACAAAACATTAAAGATATTTTATTAGCATGGATATAATTCCGTGTCCATGTAACATTGCACTAAATTTACTAATTTTCCGCTTAGTGAACAAGTTATGATTAATTTGGTCTCGTCCTTGAATCTAACTATCCCTAATGATGGATCATAAGTCATTCCGGAGCTATCTATGAATGGCTTTCCTAGAACTACATGGGACAAGCTAGGATCTATAGCCGTGCTAATATCTTCCACAATCACAAAATCCGTTAGATACGTGAAGCTCGTAGATGGGCAATCCCTTAACTCTACCAAGGAAATTACATCTTATTCAAGGATCATCAGGATCTTGCCTACTTGGGATAGGTTTTTTATCACCCAATTATAGTATGTGCTAGTCATGATGTTTATTGGGGACTTGCGATCGATGTAGGCCTTTGCCACGAAGAGGTGCCATATGCAACAAGGTATGTTGAGATTTCTAGGATTTCCAAAGGGGATGTGTGCGGATCTCATAGTATAAAAGGGACGAAGGTCGCGTACTAGGTGCGGGTGGTATGAAAGTTCCTCTTCCGTAGGAAACTTGTTGAAGTATTCATCACCTACTCCGTCTACTTCTCTAGTTGTTTCATCCTTATGAGTCTCACTAACCTCAAACACCGTCTCATGGTTCACTTCATCAGTATTCCTATTTGGTCTCACTAGGGTGATGGCATTGACGAAGTGAACGTGTTTCGATAATGTGACAACCCGTACTTTCGTGTCATTTCTCAAAACAATTCATGCCTCACAATTTCAACATTTATCGTAAACTAGGTTTGCGTGTTCCAAATTCGCGTAACCTTAATGGTTTAGCGGCGAATTCATGATCATATCATCACGAACATTTCATATGGACTAAGTTTAGTCTACATTTCATTAGCATCATTTGCATCATGTTAGTTCATTCATGATTTTGCATTTCACATTAAACGCGTAAATTTTATATTAAATAAACGTTATCGCGTGAGTTATTATTTTGAACATTTAATCCGTTACTTCTAAAAATGATCCCGATATATTTTTATACTTACATTTAGTTATAAAAACTATATTTTGAGTTTACCTAGTGTTTTAAATTTATTTTGTATATAAATCGTTAAAGTTATATTATTACGACACTTTTCTTAAAAACTACACGATAATTATTATATCACTCAAATTTTACAAGGAATGTATTTTTACAATTTTTATGATCTCATTATACTTTACTTTGATCTATTAAAATTACTTTTACCTAAAACTACCTTAAATACACTAATGTATATACAACTTACAAGTTATTATACTTACTACATTTCACTTACACTTTTAACAATTTTACACAATATAATAAAAGAAAAAAAGATATTTTCAAATCCCTCCCCTTGGCCGACCAAGGGGGGGTAGCAATTAATGAGTTGGTAAAATGTTTATTTACATGTATAGATATATACTCAACTCAATTTCACTTCATTCATTCACTCAAATAATTTCAAGTCAAGTAAAAAGTTTTCTTCTCTCTTTGTTCTTCCTCCATAACCGGTTCTTCATAGGTGTTAAGAAGGGATCACCAAAAATTTTCAAGCTCAAGTTATAACAATCTAGATTACACTCTTATTAAAGGTTTTGAAATAAAAACCTAGGGTGTTTAGGTTAATCCTTGTTCTAATCACCTCATCATAGTAGCTTGTAAGCATATCATTTACATTTTTCATCATTCCTTATCATTTCATATTTATTTCATCATTTTCTTAGCAAACATGCAAGACTTATGTGTATTTATACCATTTTTACCTTGATTTTTAGAGTTATATATATAAAGGTCATCCTATAATCTATCCCTTGTTATTTATTGGTCTTGATGATGTTTAGGAACCCATGACACCCTAAGAAGGTGTATGGTAGGATTAGAATAGCTTTGGAGTTGTTTTGAAGGGATTGGAATAGGTTTAGTACGAGAAAAACTATTTTCGACAAGTAATAAAAGTGGTCTGATCTTGTTTTGAATTTCTGGAAAATCCGACAGTAGACATGAGTTTTTGGCCTAGATATTTAGAAAATATACTTTAAAACGAATCCGTGGCGCTTGAACGGATTAAAACGGAGTTATAACGAAGAAGTTATGAATTTTTCAAGTTTGACGACGAAATATATATTTCCGAAATTTCAAGACAAGTTGTTTTTGTTTTGTACGAGTCAAAAACGAGTCCTAAGCTTTACAAATTATTTCGACTTATCAAAAATATATTAGTATACTTTGATACGAAGCTAAGGACGTATAATACGAGAAAACGGATTTGTAACGACTAAAATATACACGTTTTCATAAATTGCCGTAACTTTATTATTTTAGAAAAACTATATTATTTTTACGAGACAAGTGTTACGGTAAACAAAACGACCATGTTGAAGGCTGTTTTTAACGATGATGTAGAACTTTTTGTAACGAGATGTCTTCTAATAAAATCGAGATCACCAAGCATATTTTTCAAAACGACCAACCGTTTGTATAGCGGAGTTGTAATAAATTATTTACGGTTGCTTAAACTTTGCCGAAACTCATTTTTACACAACATTTGGACAAAATCACCATATTTAACCTCTATTATCTTTATGTTCGAGACCTCTATGACGAAAACTCATGTACTAAAACTTCTAGATTTTGATACAAGCTTTCCAAAACCGTCGAGTTCGTTTCCTAACGTTCGACGTACACCATTTTACGACTAGCTTTTCGAAGCCATTTTTGTCACTTTCATGAAATTTCCGACGACATTATTTTACGACGAAAAGTTAAAATTTCACAATAAATCATTAATAAACTATTGTAGGATGACATTTTGACGTAAATACTTGTAAAGTAATTTAAGAATGGTCAAGACGTCAAAAGAGTATTTTTCGACGATAAGTATTATTTTCAAAACTCACAAATGGTATAAATAACATACGAAATGCATGCATAACATTACATCATAACTCATTGCGTATCATAACATTTATAATAGGTCAAGATTAAAGTATCACGCTATACCTCAGTGTACTCACTCTTGTCATCATACCGGTTTATCAAGTGAGTTTTCATAGCCCGTTTTTCATGTTTTAATTATTTCAAACCTACGGGGAGAATACATTGCACAACATTTTTATTACGATACCAAGTATGTTAAATTCATTTACATTGCTTAAGTTACCACATGCCAATTGAAAGTCCCCATTTCACGAACATGAACCGTTAATCTTAGAAGCGAGGGTGAGTGGATAGATCTATCGAGGGTGACGCTCCATCCGGGTTGGTGAATCCCAACTAGTCATACGGATGCATTTCATTTAATAACATTATTGAGTTGTTTGGCAAACACTCTGTTGGGGCCTACATTATGAGCAGTCTAGTTTCGGTGTCATGGACTTATAGCAATTGTAACATTTTTATGTGACATGATTGTCATACCGATCTATACTTGCGTAGTCGTATAAAACATTTACATAAACCTATGATTTCTCACCAACATTATTGTTGACCGTTTTAGCAATGTATTTTCGGTAACTAAGGCATTATCATCATGGCATGGTTAAGGAACCACCTTTTGAGTCATGGCGTCGACTTATATCATTGTACATTATGGCACTTTCTTTCAAAACCATCGTTTGGACTTGTAATATATTTATATTTCCGCAAACTTTGTAAACTTTTGGGACCTATGTTGTAAACTCGAGCGTTTTATTAAATATCCAACGATGTGTTTTTAAACGACACTTTAGGTCGTTCAATATAACTGTGATTGTGGTGCTATGACATCTATCCCGTGAATTCCATTCACGCAAAAGCAGTAAATTGGGGTGTGATGATTGGCATCGAGCTTGATTATAGAGAACTAGGTTGCATCATTGACCCTAGACTATAACTACATTATCATAGCATCTCATCATTTCATCATAAGTGCATGTTCACTTTACATGCGGTTTATACGTACATTTTTCGAGTTATTTACTTTCATTTCATATCGATTGTCACATGGATGCCTTTAAATGCCCATTCCATTATTCTTTCTTCATACTCTAATGTGGAGAATTCCTTGTCATTCCCTATCACAATTTTTATATCAACTGATTCATCACCGATAACGTCGAATGCCGAGATAAACCTTTAAGTAGAGCGAAGTCACTCTCACTCCTTTGTTTCACCACTAACATGTCGAGTTACACTTTATTCACACATTAAGTCACTAAATCATTATACATTTGAAACACTTAAGACATCTCATAAACCATCTTTTCGGAACCCGTCGATCATTTTGAAAAATAACCTCAAACTTACCACCTTCTATCACTTCTCTTTAGAGCGCTTATTCTTAACATAGGATTTGACTACGTCTCATTTTCCTTTTATTTTGAAGAGTTATGGCGCCGAAGAAAGCTGCACTAGAAATGACACCAGCCGCTATCCAAAGGTATGTAGATGATAGTATAGCCGAGGCACTAAGGAAAGAACGAGCAACCATTAGTGCTATTACCGAGGCCGCAACTGCTGCTGAAACTGCGAGACTTGCTTACATCAAAAGGTTTCAAGAGTTGATTGTTCTTTGTCCAGCTATGGTTTCGGACAATGAGAAACTATTGGAAAATTTCATTGGAGGACTTTCACAAAATATCCAAGGAGATGTAACTTCTTTCGATCCACAAACAATTGAAGAATCTACCCGTATGACTCAAATACTCATGGCTCAAGTTGTGAAAAGGGAAAACATTATCAACAATAACTACCACAACAATAACAACAATCACACCATCAACAACAATAATAACCGCACCAACGACAACAATCAAACCAACAACAACAAAAGGAAATGGGAAAACGACCAAGGAGGTTATAACAACAACAATCAAAACAGTAATACTAACCATCACCAACAACAGAATAGAAGGCAAGAAGCTACTATGGTTTATGTTGCTGCACCAACAAAGGAAAGAACTTATACTGGAAACTTACCACGATGTCATCAATGCACGCTACATCATGATGGTCCATGTGGTATATGCTTTATCGTCAAAAGTGGGACACCTTGCTAAGGGCGCAAAGGAAAAGGTTATGTTGGAACACACCCACTATGTACTAGATGTAAGTTTCATCACTCGGTCTTTGCCTCGCCAAGTGCCGCAAGTGCCAAAAATTAGGACACCTCGCCAGGGATTGTAGAGGTAAAACTATAATGACATGTTTCGAATGTGGGGAGCAAGGACACTATCGGAGCCAATGTCCCCAAAACCAAGATCAACAAGTTGAAGGTGCTCATGGGAATGCATACATGTTAGAAGGAGGCAAAGCTCAACAGGATTTCAACAACGCGGAAGACTGAAGAAGTTCGGAAACTAACAGTCTTATTTTTCTTTATGTACTATGTTGTACTAAGTTTATGTTTTCCATCGTATCCGAATCTTTATAACTTAAGATGTACTACTTTTGATAAACCACTCGTTGTAAAATATTCTCATCTATCGTACTTTATTTTCTTTCCGATTTGTTATTACTCACGAGAATTTTAATTCCTTTTACTTTAACTATCATTTTATCGACACAGATTAAATCGTTGTAAACATCGAGAGTTATAACAACTAAACCGAACGTCACATCATCGTTCCTTAATTATACATAGCCTAGCTAACTATGTCTAATTCTGGAGGGATCATGTTATGTTGGGAGCAGTTAATTATAAATCTTAGTGCAAGCAAAATCTTCACATATTTCAAAGTCAAAGTGTTACTCATCGGAGATACTCATCCAATATTTTCTCTACTACGATGTTTTGTACGCCTCGATCATCGACAACCGTAACGACACTTCTCCATGTCTTCTTTCCTCGATATTCATCACAAACTCAAAAATTCGAGATAGACTCGAAGCGCCGGCCGACGGAAAAGTTACGCAGATGTTAGACGCAAGTCATTGGAATTTCAAGTGGGTGACAAAGTTATGTTGAAAGTATCGCCTTGGAAAGGCGTGGTACGATTTGGAAAACGCGGAAGTTGAACCCGAGGTACATTGGGCCATTCAAGATTTTGAGCGAGTCGGTCCCGTAGCTTATCGACTTGATCTTCCGTCGAACTTAGTCATGTACACAACACGTTTCACGTTTCAAACTCGAAGAAATGTCTATCGGACGAATCACTCGTTATTCCATTGGAAGAAGTTCAACTCGACGATAAACTCAATTTTGTGGAAGAACCTCAGAGAAATCATGGACCGCGAGGTCAAGCGGTTGAAACAGTCGTATTCCTATCGTGAAAGTTCGCTGGAATTCTCGAAGAGGTCCTGAGTTTACTTGGGAACGGGAAGACCAGATGCGCCTCAAGTATCCTCATCTTTTCACCAACACTGTTAGACCTAACAACGACTGAATTCAGGGACTGAATTCCTTTTTGGATGGGCGAATGTGACAACCCGTACTTTCAGGTCATTTCTCAAAACAATTAATGCCTCACAATTTCAACATTTATCGTAAACTAGGTTTGCGTGTTCCAAATTCGCCTAACCTTAATGGTTTAGCGGCGAATTCATGATCATATCATCACGAACATTTCATATGGACTAAGTTTAGTCTACATTTCATTAGCATCATTTGCATCATGTTAGTTCATTCATGATTTTGCATTTCACATTAAACGCGTAAATTTTATATTAAATAAACGTTATCGCGTGAGTTATTATTTTGAACATTTAATCCGTTACTTCTAAAAATGATCCCGATATATTTTTATACTTACATTTAGTTATAAAAACTATATTTTGAGTTTACCTAGTGTTTTAAATTTATTTTGTATATAAATCGTTAAAGTTATATTATTACGACACTTTTCTTAAAAACTACACGATAATTATTTTATCACTCAAATTTTACAAGGAATGTATTTTTACAATTTTATGATCTCATTATACTTTACTTTGATCTATTAAAAATTACTTTTACCTAAAACTACCTTAAATACACTAATGTATATACAATCCTTACAACAATTATTACTTAACTACATTTCACTTACACTTTTAACTATTTTACACAATATAATAGAGAAAAAAAAAAAGATATTTTTCAAATCCCTCCCCCCTTGGCCGACCAAGGGGGAGGTAGCAATTAATGAAGTTGGTAAAATGTTTATTTGATAGTATAGATCTACACTTAACTCAATTTCACTCATTCATTCTCATAATTTCAAGTCAAGTAAAAAGTTTTCTTCTCTCTTTGTTCTTCCTCCATAACCGGTTCTTCATAGGTGTTAGAAGGATCATCAAAATTTTCAAGCTCAAGTTTAAACAATCTAGATTACACTCTTATTAAAGGTTTTGAAATAAAAACCTAGGGTGTTTAGGTTAATCCTTGTTCTAATCACCTCATCATAGTAGCTTGTAAGCATATCATTTACATTTTCATCTTTCCTTATCATTTCATATTTATTTCATCATTTTCTTAGCAAACATGCAAGACTTATGTATATTTATACCATTTTACCATTGATTTTTAGAGTTATATATATAAGGTCATCCTATAATTTATCCCTTGTTATATATTGGTCTTGATGATGTTTAGGAACCCATGACACCCTAAGAAGGTGTATGGTAGGATTAGAATAGCTTTGGAGTTGTTTTGAAGGGATTGGAATAGGTTTAGTACGAGAAAAACTATTTTCGACAAGTAATAAAAGTGGTCTGATCTTATTTTGAATTTCTGGAAAATCCGACAGTAGACATGAGTTTTTGGCCTAGATATTTAGAAAATATACTTTAAAACGAATCCGTGGCCGCTTGAACGGATTAAAACGGAGTTATAACGAAGAAGTTATGAATTTTTCAAGTTTGACGACGAAATATATATTTTCTGAAAATTTCAGCAAGCTATTTTTGTTTTGTACGAGTCAAAAACGAGTCCTAAGCTTTACAAATTATTTCGACTTATCAAAAATATATTAGTATACTTTGATACGAAGCTAAGGACGTATAATACGTAGAAAACGGATTTGTAACGACTAAAATATACACGTTTTCATAAATTGCCGTAACTTTATTATTTTAGAAAAACTATATTATTTTTACGAGACAAGTGTTACGGTAAACAAAACGACCATGTTGAAGGCTATTTTTAACTATGATGTAGAACTTTTTGTAACGAGATGTCTTCTAATAAAATCGAGATCACCAAGCATATTTTTCAAAACGACCAACCGTTTGTATAGCGGAGTTGTAATAAATTATTTACGGTTGCTTAAACTTTGCCGAAACTCACTTTTTACACAACATTTGGACAAAATCACCATATTTAACCTCTATTATCTTTATGTTCGAGACCTCTATGACGAAAACTCATGTACTAAAACTTTTAGATTTTGATACAAGCTTTCCAAAACCGTCGAGTTCGTTTCCTAACGTTCGACGTACACCATTTTACGACTAGCTTTTCGAAGCCATTTTTGTCACTTTCATGAAAATTCCGACGACATTATTTTACTGACGAAAAGTTAAAATTTCACAATAAATCATTAATAAACTATTGTAGGATGACATTTTGACGTAAATACTTGTAAAGTAATTTAAGAATGGTCAAGACGTCAAAAGAGTATTTTTCGACGATAAGTATTATTTTCAAAACTCACAAATGGTATAAATAACATACGAAATGCATGCATAACATTACATCATAACTCATTGCGTATCATATCATTTATAATAGGTCAAGATTAAAGTATCACGCTATACCTCAGTGTACTCACTCTTGTCATCATACCGGTTTATCAAGTGAGTTTTCATAGCCCGTCTATACATGTTTTAATTATTTCAAACCTACGGGAGAATACATTGCACAACATTTTTATTACGATACCAAGTATGTTAAATTCATTTACATTGCTTAAGTTACCACATGCCAATTGAAAGTCCCCATTTCTTGAACATGAACCGTTAATCTTAGAAGCGAGGGTGAGTGGATAGATCTATCGAGGTGACGCCTCCATCCGGGTTGGTGAATCCCAACTAGTCATACGGATGCATTTCATTTAATAACATTATTGAGTTGTTTGGCAAACACTCTGTTGGGGCCTACATTATGAACAGTCTAGTTTAACATTGTCATGGACTTATAGCAATTGTAACATTTTATGTGACATGATTGTCATACCGGTCTATACTTGCGTAGTCGTATAAAACATTTACATAAACCTATGATTTCTCACCAACATTATTGTTGACCGTTTTAGCAATGTATTTTCGTGTAACTAAGGCATTATCATCATGGCATGGTTAAGGAACCACCTTTTGAGTCGTGGCGTCGACTTATATCATTGTACATTATGGCACTTTCTTTCAAAACCATCGTTTGGACTTGTAATATATTTATATTTCCGCAAACTTTGTAAACTTTTGGGACCTATGTTGTAACTCGAACGTTTTATTAAATATCCAACGATGTGTTTTTTAAACGACACTTTAGGTCGTTCAATATAACTGTGATTGTGGTGCTATGACAATCTATCCCGTGAATTCCATTCCGCGCAAAAGTAAATTGGGGTGTGATCCGATCCTCCAGACCTAGCGGCTACTACGTACGCCTCTTTGTACCACCCGTCAAAATTATCCATCTCTATCTCAAATATTCTATTGACTCATTATACAGTCAAGGATGACATGCAAACATGAGAGGTCTGTCATTCCGCCGTGTAGTTAAGGATGACATGTAAGAAGCCATTAGAAGTAGTGGATGATGATAAGTATACATGAACGATCCAGAGGTCGCGTGGTCTACCTGTCAGTGTTCATCGTCTACATCTACTGGCTGCTTTATTCTATTAGATCTATCGCCGTAGAAAAAAAAATATATAGTTATTTAATTGTTTTTGTTAATGTCGAATCCAGGGTATCAATTCCCAAGATGACTTTTGTTGGTGTCAAATCCAGGGTATCAATTATTGAGACGACTTTTGTTGGTGTCGAATCTAGGGTATCAATTCCCGAGACGACTTTTGTCGGTGTCGAATCCAGGGTATTGATTTCCGAGACGACTTTTGTTTGTTTCGAATCT
Organism: Chrysanthemum lavandulifolium; assembly: GCA_022545495.1. NCBI lineage: Eukaryota > Viridiplantae > Streptophyta > Magnoliopsida > Asterales > Asteraceae > Chrysanthemum > Chrysanthemum lavandulifolium. Next base: position 297,158,629 of record CM040238.1, on the reverse strand, counting down.
AGGGTTCTTATTTCCGAGACGACTGTTTGGGATACTTTGGTTTATCCCGTTTTATTTTGGTTATTGTTTTATTTTGCTTTCTTAGTTTACTACTTCGAGCTCGAAGTTTTCGATTTCGCGCCGAATCAGTGGGGAGTATTAGTAGGTAATTAGGCCCAAGCCCGGTTTGTGAGTTTTGAGAATTAAGGTTTTACCATTATAAATAACGGTCATTAATAAAGTTGTACCGACGTGTTTG
>CM040238.1:297123586-297158291 GCA_022545495.1 Chrysanthemum lavandulifolium | reverse complement strand
TATAGGATAAAGATCAAATAAAAGACAAATATCCGTAAAAGATAAAAGATTTTTTTTCAAAAAGTTCACGAAAATTCCCAAAAATCCCACAAGATCGGGTATGATGGTGCATGAAAAAGTTGTGAAAACTTTTTCTAAAAGTGGATATTTTTCGAAAAAAATTATGAAAATATCGTTTCTTGCATTAAATCTTTTTTGTGCATCAAAATTGGTTTCGCACCCAACTTCTTTTGACTTTTTCATTAAAATAACATTGCGCATCAAACTAAAACAAGTTAAAAATTTTGTGCATCAAAATTTTTGCGCATCAAAATTAGTTTTTGTGCATTAAAAAAATGTATCAAAACTCAAAATTATAAAAATGTTTTCACAAAGTTTTATGCACCAACATACCCGATCTTGTGGGATTTTTGGAATTTTTCGTGAACTTTTTGAAAAAAAATCTTTTTATTCTTTTACGGATATTTGTCTTTTTATTTTAACTTCACCCTATATATATATATATATATATATATATATATATATATATATATATATATATATATATATATATATTCTTATAATGTGACTGTTGAGGGTCATCAAAGGTTGTTGATTTGCTTTAAGATCTTAGGTTTTGTTATTTTTCTTGACTATGCGAGATGTTGTTTCTTTATATTTTATTTTTGGAAAATATGATTTTGTGCACATTTTTTGACCCATAGATTGAGTTTTAATTGTTACAACACAAAGTGGACATTTATTTTAGGACACCCCGAAATAAAATATAATATTTATTTTGTGACGAAAAGAGTATTACTTATTCCAAATTTTGTATCGACCGAAATACAATTACTTTTTTTTTCCTTTCAAATCGATTTGTTAAAAGAGTTAACCAAACCAAAACATCAATACAAGAGGACCAACCACAAAAAAGCATTTTATGAAACTAAAGCAAACAAATTAGCGTATAATATCCAAAACAAACCATAACCATTGAGTCTAGGAAGTATCTTTAACAATATTACCTAACTTTATACATCATAAAACCAAGAACATAAAACTTTTAAAGACCTTGCAATTACTAGAACCCGATACCGAAGATTCATTCACAGAACTTCATATGTCTTCCCTATGGCAAAATTCGCCACCAACTTCATCTGGCCGAATTACGGTTCACTACTTGAAGTTGGAATTTTTCGATTTCACGTTATTTCAACATGGAATTCTGTATCCAGGTTTGATCTTTTAACTATTTATGCATTTTTTTATACAAAGGAGTCCTTATTTAAAGGTTTAACAAAAATGCTTTGTCCATTTTTTTATACAAAAATGATTTGTCGACTATATTTTGTCTTGCTTAATCGTTTACGTATAGCTTTTCTCTCTTAAATAGTTTGGCCTCTCAAAGAAATGTTTAAGTTTCGCCGCTGTGTAATGATCAAATAGTGCTTTATGATATTGAGTGTTGTGGAGTTGTCATCAAAGGTTGTTGATTTGCTTTAAGGTCTTTGATTTTGTTGTTGTTTTTTTTTTTCTTTTTTTGAAAAATATGATTTTGTGCACATTTTTTACCCTATGAGTTGTTGTAATTCATAATTTTTTATTTATTTATTTATTTTGTCAATTAATGTTTCCATAGCTATTGCGTCAAAATTTAAAAATGACTAAAGTATAAGAATTAATTTTTTTCTAAAAATATATTTCCTTGAATGAAAGTATATGATTATGTAGAAACTAAGAGAGACAATTATTTATAAGCTTTGTTGTAAACACGAGAAGCATTTGTAATTTGTAATATAAAGAACAAAAGTATTTCAAGTAAGTGTAAAGAATGAATCTACAAGCAATTGTTTAATCATTTGATACCCAATCAAGTTTGTCATATTTGATACAAAACTAATTATCCAAAGTTCCAAACAAACTAATTAGCCATCAATTATTATTGGAGCTCAAATATTTTTAAACAACTAAACAAAGTCCACAGTCTACACGGTTTGAGGCAATTTTTGTCTCGCGTCATCTCATAACACCAATGGATCGATAACTTGAACCCGACACCTCTCTTCGCGTCATAAGGGTTGGGCGCCGTTATGACCATTACGCCATTCTTTTTTTTTTTTCTTTTTATTATTATTATTATTATTATTATTATTATTATTATTATTATTATTATTATTATTATTATTATTGTCTTGTATTTGTTTTATTTGGTTATGTGTGAGTTGGGAAATGTTTTATAACGCGAGTGATGAAAGAGCAATGTTTTTAGTTTAAGTTATAGGCTCCGAATTATAAATAAAAAATCCAAAATAACAGCACTTTTTACTATATCCCAAAACACATAGCTTACCAATTTTGGTAACTTAAATATAAAGTTGCGTTAATTACTATCTTAACCATGTAACATAAAATAAAAATCATTGATAATATATCATTGTCTTATTAAAAGTCTTTTTGATGAGTATGATGTCACGTTTTGACCGGGTAGTTAAAAGGACGAAGGTGATTCGTTATTGATGTTGGCACCGTTCATTTATTTTATATATTTTTTCTTTAACTTTACATTGCAAAATATAGTTCCAACTTTAGAAGCAAGAAAACAAAAAATATAAACAAACTTAAGAGAAAAGAAAACTTTTACATATGTCACAAAGCAAAAGTTGATATAGATCCAAAATTCTGTCGTCCAATGAGCCAATAATAGTCGTTCGTTTTTTATTATGATAAACTTTCACCTTTTTTAAAATTAAATATCTTGCAAACCGTTAATCGTTCTGTGATAAAATTATACCATCGCGCGAGAATTAAATTATCTTTCTATAGATATGCACTACTATATATTTTAACAATTTTTTTTCAAAATTTGGTCAACAAAAATCATTATGATTGTAAAAATCATATATGATTCGTAAAAATCGAATCATACATGATTTTTAAAATCATATATGATTCGTAAAAATCATATATGATTTTTCGGATGAATTTTGAAAAAAATGTTTATCAAAATATATAAAAGTGCATATCTATAGAAAGATAATTAATCTAAATCACGATGATGTATTTTTATATTTTGAAGATTTACCGTTTGTAAGATATGTTGTTTTAAAAAATGTGGAAAATGATTTTGTATTAATTTAAATAAAAATGAAGGGTTATGATTCATTCGTTTCTATGACAAATATGAGTTCTATATTGATCTCAACTCATGTCACCAATTTAAGTCAATTTATAAAATAATAAAACTTACAATCACAGAATATCGTAGAATTTGTTGTGTTTTCTATAATATTTTCCATACTTATAAATCGTAATATAATCTAGATGATGTAAATGGATAAGTTTACACGAGCATATGACATATTCAACTTTCATGTTCTAGTCTTGATAATAAAATAGTAATATTGAACAAGTTATTCAAAGTTTTCTTGTATATTTTAAAAGTTATTCAAACTTGATAGAAATTAAAAGGTACTCTACTTTAGCTAAATTTAAATTTTAGGTATTTAATTCTTTTTTCTTTTTAATTTAATGTAGCGAAGTTATTTTTATGTGCAATGTAAGATTTTTTAGGTTTTTTTTTACTTTTTGAAAGAGGTTTTCCGTCATTTTTTTCGTTGAAATGGTTAATTAATGTGATGTATCATTATTATTGAGCATTTAAAAGTCATTTCGGCTTAAATTATGACCGATAACCTATTTAGAAAAGTCAAAAAACATTACACATAAAATTAAGTTCGATACTTTAAATTAAAAGAAAAAAAAACATTTGAGTATCTTAAATTTAAATCGACTTAAAGTAAAATATTTTTTTATTCGATTTGCCCATATGATAAATTGCGTATAAACTATTACTATGATATAACAATGTATATAACATAACATTAATCACATTAATTGCCCATCCTGTTGACGTAATAGTTAACGATAAAGTTGAGGCACCATTTGATGAACCAGAAGCTCCACAACATAATGAACCAGAACCTAATGCACCAATTGATGAACCAGAAGCTCCACCATTTTATGAACCAGAACCTAATATACCAAGTGATGAAGCAAAAGCACCAGATGATGCAAGTAATGACAGTGATGAAGCTAATGATGAACCACGACATAATCCACAAGATGGTGCAAGTAAAGCTGAACCCAGGAGGAGTAGTTGAGAGAAGAAAAAGCCCGTGAAGTACAGTCCCGATGGTATGAACGCAAAGACTCGGATTGTGACAAGGCGTGGCCGTGGCCGTTTCCATGGTGCTTCCACAGTTAGTACAACTTTTGACCCGTTTAATGAATCCAGGCTAGCACATGTGTATTTTACAGCAATAACCATGACATCTTGTGTGCCATTTAATTCAAGATCTTAAAATCTGAGCCAGTGTAGTTTGGCAATCAGGCTAGACCCATAACATCTTTTAATACATTTAATGTATCCAAGCTTGTGTATGTGAACTTTCTCGCTAGACCTAGAACATCTTTTGACCTGTTAGATGAGTTATTTAAAACTGAGGTCATACCGGCCATAATGGGTTTCATACTTCGAAAATTTTGGCTCCCGCCGGTCTACCTTTTCTCTGAACGCAAAACTTGAACCATTAAAAGAATATATATTTTTTAATGTGGCAGATAAGGGCCAGAATAGGGGGTTTGAACTTTGTAAAACCCGGCTCAATCAAGTCCACTATTTGGCATGACCTGGAACATCTTTTGACCCAATTAATGTACTTATTGTAGAACCGGACCAATAGCTGCAGCATGGGCATCAGCCTCATGAACGTACACTTTTCGGCCCAAACTAAAACATCGACCAATTAATGGATCAATTTAGGCAGTAAAAGACTACTATATTTCTATAAAAGAAGATAGCTGATTATAATCTTATAACAGCTGTTTATGGAGGATTACACGGGTTTAATGAGTAACTAAGGCAATACGTATGATCATACTATCTTATTAAGTTACAAAAAAATGTAAATCAAAATATACAGACATAGTAATCTCTAAAAATAAGCACACACTTGGCCAAATTTTGGTGCTTGACTAAAGTACAAGCCGCAATGATATTGAAAATCTACATATCAATTGAAGATTTGAAGGGATTGATTGTTTGCTGTAGCAATGATATTGAAAATCTACATATCTACTGAAGATTTGAAGGGATTGATCGTTATTGGTAGACTTTAAGAACGCCTTCAATTTGGTAGATCGCTAGGTTATGTTACGAGAGGTTCGCCTCCACTGCCCCTCTGTATCACGCTGGGTTGAGTTTTGTTATTCTAAACCTGCTAGACTATATTATGGGGAACACACGTTATGGTCACACCAAGGCGTGTAGCAAGGTGACCCTCTTGGACCTCTCCTTTTTGCATTAGTGCTACATCCTTTGGCTCGCAAGATCAAAAACTCCTTTTCTCTCCCCTTTCAAGCTTGGTACCTAGATGATGGAACGATCATTGGAGATACTCTGTTAGTTGGGAAGGCCTTGGAGCTCATTATGATGAATGGACCTCGTTATGGTTTACACCTCAGCGTCGATAAAGCGAGGTTTTTGGCCGAGGAAGACCACAGAAGCGGACTTGTGTTTTTTCCGCCTAATATTGCCCGGCCTCTGCATGGTGTTAAATTATTAGGTGGACTGTTGGTATAGACCTTGAGTTTAGCGATAGCTTGTTTTGAAACGGGTTTCTAAAACCATTGAACTTATGGACACTTTGTTCTTTGGGCTTAATGATCCCCAATGTGAGTTGTTGCTTCTCGGGCATGTGCCGGCATTTCAAGTTATATTTCTCTATGCGCACATGTCCCCCGTGTCTTTGAGCGTGCTCGGGGTTTCTTTTGATGCGACGCCGTTCCTCTTTGGGCGTATTGTCACCGCCTCTGGGCCGGGTTTGGCAATTGGCAATGGAGGCCACTCTACCTTTTGAATTTGGGGGCTTGGTGTATACGCTCTGGTGATGTCTTGAATTATGCCTTCCTTGCCTCTAGACTCAATCGGCCACCCTCTGATGAACTTCTCCGTCACTCTGGTGTTGGTACTACGGATCTTCCTTTGATGATGCCATGTATGTTTTAATGAGAAAATGGAGACCGACCTTCGGTTAGCTCTTGTGAGATTTCGCCCCAAACTCATGAAGAAGCTGGCGGTTATATTTCACACGTGTCACCAAAGAGGCTGAATCCACCTACGCTTAACTTCTAGACGGATGGCCCTATGGAGATCGCAAATGGAAGACCATACTTGATGGCTCGAGTAGTCCCGATAGTTGGGCTGGGGCAGACTATGGATGCTAAAACCTACCGATGTGTTTTATGCTATCGACTAGGTGTTCCCCTTTTCTCCACTCAGATGTCGTGCTCTACTTGCTCCAAGGTTTTTGCGGGTGATATCTACGGAGATCATGTTGTATCATGCGCAGGTATTATTGGTATTGAACATCGACATAATGTGGTGCGTGATACTCCGATATCTGCTCCGGGTGGGGTTTGACCATAAAGAAGTTGATGTCGGGCTTAGCGGAGAAAGGGAAAACACCTCGCCCATCGACTTGTTACTTTACTCATGGGAAGAGGCGTGATGTATGTGTTGATCTAACAGGTCATCGCCCTTGACGCCTAATGGTATGGTGATCTTAAACCGGGCGGTGTGATTGAAGCTTGACACAGTAAACGTGTCGAATACAAAACCAAATGCGCTGATATTGGATATGGGTTCCTCCTCTTCTCTTTCTCTTCCTTTGGTGAACTCGAGAAGGATGCGGTGACCCTGCTGAAGCGGATCCGAAAGTTCTCTGTCACCCAAGATATTGGAGCGCGTCTTGCTAACTATATTTTAGTAAGGTTTGTTTTGCTATAGCTAGAGGTGGGAGCCCAACTAGTATCTCGGCTTCCCACTAATTTCTTGTAAATCCTTTGATTTTCTAATGAAGTGATGTTTATAATAATAATAATAATAATAATAATAATAATAATAATAATAATAATAATAATAATAATAATAATAATAATAATAATAATAATAAATAATAATAATAATAATAATGAGGAGGTTCGCCTTCGTTGTCCTTCTATTTCACGTTGGGTGGAATTTTGTTACTCCAGCCCAACTAGATTATATTATGGTGAACACACTTTATGGTCACACCAAGGTGTGCAACAAGGTGATCCGCTTGGACCTCTACTTTTTGCTTTAGTGTTGCATCCTCTGGTATGTAAGATTAGAGACTCTTTTAGCCTTTCCTTTCAAGCTTGGTATCTGGATGATGGTACTATTATTGGAGATACTCTGGTCGTGGGAAAGGTTTTAGAGCTTATTATGATGGATGGACCTCGTTGTGGTTTACACCTCAATGTTGATAAAACTGAGGTTTTTTGGCCAAAGGAAGACCCCAGAAGCAGGCTTGCGGGTGTTTTCCCGCCTAATATTGCCCGGCCTTTGCACGGTGTTAAATTACTGGGTGGGCCTGCTAGTATGGATTTTGATTTTAGTAGTGATCTTGTTATGAAAAGGGTTGCTAAAACCATTGAGCTTATGGGTGTTGTTTCTAAGCAATGACCACAGTGTGAGTTGTTGCTCCTTCGTGCTTGTCTTTGGTATTTCCAAGTTATATTTTTCTATCGCGCATGTTCTCCTAGGGTCTTTGAGCGTGCTCGAGTTCTTTGCACGCCGTTCTTCTCTAGAACGTATTGTCACTATACGGACTGGTTTTGGTGATTGGCAATGGAGGGTTTCCACCTTACCCTTTGCATTTGGGGGCTTGGTGTCTACTCTGCGGTGATGTCTTGAACTATGCATTCCTTGCGTCTAGACTCCAATCGCTAGCTTACAAACTAAGCTTCTCAGACATTCGGTATTGTAACTTTTGGGCCTTCTTTGATGATTCCTTGTGTACTTTTAATGCGAAATGGAGATTGACCTTTTGAGTAATCCAAGTAAGATCGTTGCCCCAAACTCATGAAGAAATTGGCGGATATATATTTCACACGTGTTACCAAAGCGGCGAATCCACTTTTCCTATCTACCGACGGATGGCACTATGGAAATCGCAAATGGAGGACCACACTTGATTGGCTTAGGTGGTCCGATATCTGGGTTAGGCGGACTATGAATGCTAGGACCTACCGTGTGTTTTATGTTATCGGCTAGGTGTTCCCTATTCTCTGTTCGGATGCCGTGTTCGACTTGTTCCGGGGTCTTTCTGAGGGATATTTATGGGGACCATCTTTGTATCGTGTCTTGGTATTATTGGTATTAAACATCGGCATAACATGGTGCGTGATACTCTTATTGACATTAGTTCACGTTCGGGATTTATTTCGTAAGGAAGTTGATATTGGGCTTAGTGGAGAAAGGACAACCCTTACGTCCGGTGATATGTTGCTCTATTCATGGAGCGGGGTCTTGATGTATGTGTCGATCGACAGGGTCGCCGCCCACAAACCGGCATGGTTGATTTTGTTCGGGCGTGCGGTGGTCGAGGCCGCTGGCGTAACGCTTCAAGTATGAGGGTAAGTGCGCGGATATTGGTTATGGGTTTCTTCCTTCTCATTCTCCTCTTTGGAGAACTTGAGAAGGATGTTGTGTTTCTTGAAGCGGATCCGGAAGATCTCGTGACTCAAGACATTGGGGCACGTCTTCTGCTCATATTTTTAGTAGGATTAGTTTTGCAATAGCTAGAGGAGTGGGGCTCAAATAGTATCTCGGCTCCCACTAATTTCTTGTAATCCTATGATTTTCTAATGAAGTGTTTTTTATAAAAATAATAATAATAATAATAATAATAATAATAATAATAATAATAATAATAATAATAATAATAATAATAATAATAATAATAATAATAATAATAGAAAATCAATGATTAAATGAGAAAAAAAAAAAAAAATAATAATAATAATAATAATAATAATAATAATAATAATAATAATAATAATAATAATAATAATAATAATAATAATAATAATAATAATAATAATAAGAGTAAATTACGTTCGTCCATGTGGTTTGCTCAAATCACTAACTTAGTACTTGTTCCTTTTTTTTTTTTGCTCCTTATGGTTTACATATTGCTGTTGTTTGTCCTTATCGCTAATTGCCTTTATCTTCTCAGTTAACTTCGGTGTAGCGTTAGTCCATTAATCGAACCATCTTTTAGCGTTAGTCCTTTATACTAACGACCATTTCTAATTAACACAAATTTGGTTTCTTAAAAAAAAATCTTTTATACGCGGTTTTTATCGTTTTTGTCCGTTTTCATACGTTTTCACCCGTTTTCTTACATTTTCATGCGTTTTCTAACGTTTTCGTCCGTTTTTATACGTTTTCATCCGTCTTTATACTTTTGCTCCTATTTTCATACGTTTTTATCCGTTTTCTTACGTTGTCATACGGTTTTGTCCGTCTTTATACGTTTTTGTCTGTTTTTATACGTTTCCTCTGTTTTTTATGCTTTTGTCCGTTTTTCTTACGTTTTCATCCGTTTTTCTTACGTTTTCATCCGTTTTTTATACGTTTTCATCTGTTTTATACATTTTCGGTCGTTTTCTTACATCTTCACCCAGTTTCTTACGTTTCTATACATTTTCTTACGTTTTTGTCCGTTTTTATATGTTTAAATCTGTTTTTATACATTTTTCTTGTGTTTTCATATGTTTTATCCATTTTCATCTGTTTTATACACTTTTATCGGTGAAAGCGTAAACAAACAAGCGAAAACATATGAAAATAGATAAAAATGTATAAAACCGCAAGAAAAGCGTGTAACAATAGACGAAAACATATATAAACAAGCGAAAGTGCATAGAAAGCGGATGAAAGCGTGAAAATAGGCAAAAGCATAAAAGCGGAGAAAACGCATAAAACTTACAAAACCGTATAAAAACAGACAAAACCGTATGACAACGTAAGAAAACGTATAAAGACGGATAAAAACGTAGGAAAAATAGACTAAAACGTATAAAAACGGACGATAATGTATAAAAACGGACGAAAACGTAAGAAAACGCAAGAAAAATGTATAAAAACAGACGAAGCATATAAAATCGGACAAAAAAGTAAGAAATTGTATGAAAACGAAAGAAAACGGATGAAAACGTAAGAAAACGACCGAAAATGTATAAAAACAGATGAAAACGTATAAAAACGGCTGAAAACGTAAGAAAAATGGACAAAAGCGTAAAAAACGGAAGAAACGTATAAAAACAGACAAAAACGTATAAAAACGGAAAAAACGTATAAAAACGGACAAAACGGTATGACATCGTAAGAAAACGGATAAAAACGTATGAAAATAGAGCGGCGTATAAAGGCGGCGGCGTATAAAAGCGAGCAGCGTGAAAACGCATGAAAGCGGGTGCAAGCGTAAGAAAGCGCGCGAAAGCGATTAAAACCGCGTAGAAAGATTTTTTTTTAAAGAAAACCAAAATTTGAGTTAATTAGAAAGCGGTCATTAGTATAAAGGACTAACGTTGCAAAGATCGTTTGATTAATGGACTAACGTTGCCAGCGAGTTAACGGAGAAGATAAAGGCGATTAGCAATAAGGACTAACGTGCAATATGTAAACCATAAGGAGCAAAAAGCAAAAAAAAAAAAAAAAAGAACGGGGACTACGGTAGTGATTTGGAACAAACCACGAGGACGAGCGGTGTAATTTACTCTAATAATAATAATAATAATAATAATAATAATAATAATAATAATAATAATAATAATAATAATAATAATAATAATAATAATTGATTCCTCCGAACCACCTAACTTTATTTCGACCACTTGTGAATGGGCGATACTAAAAGCTAGATAGCAGGAGAAAATGCAAGTTTACCAAGGATTAAAATATCCTTGGATCGTTTATGTCGGTGAGCGTGATGTTGCAGTACAATGACTTGTGAATTGTTGAAATGATATAGAATGTACAAAAGCAGAATCGATTGACTAACACTAGGAATGTGAATAGTAATAGCTCTGTCACTGACTCGTTGTTTAAAGCGCATACAATCGAAACCTAAAAATCTAAAGATATACAAACATCGTTTAAGTTTAAATAAGCGTAAGCGTAATTGAATAAAACAAAACTATCTATAACTATAGTAGGGATTTGCATGTCTTAGCTACTTAAATGCAAATTAAAGAAAATAAAAGTTAAAATCTATTAAATAAACGCTATCACTATTTTTACGGATCGATGAGCGTTTATTTTATGAAACCTAAAACGTACGTTTAAATAAAATTACGTAAGCGTACAAAATAAAGCGTGAATTCAGTCAATACAACTCTCACAAATGTGAAAATTATATTTTAGAATTCTAAAAGATAAGAAAATTATTAGAAAATTAAAATAAATTTTACACTATTAAATTAATTAATATAAATTAAAATGAATTAAATGTATTTAATAATGAATTAAATAGTAAGAAAATCTAAAATTAACTTAAATAAATGAAATAAAGAATTTGAAAAATCTAAAATACTATAAAATAATTTTTAAAACTAAAAATGTATTTTACACAATTATACTATTTATTATAAATTATTTATTATTATAAATATACTTAAAACTACTATTATTTAATAAAATAAATGGATAAATAAAATCGAAACTCAAAAATGTTACTACTATAAAAATAAAATGTGCAAAACAAAAGCGAGAAATGAGCTAGCCTAGGTGGGTTATCACGGTGAATTTGTCACCAAGGAACCTAGGTTCGAATCCAACACACAACCTTTTGCACTTTATTTTATTTTTGGATTTTCTTTGCGAGAACTTTATAACAACTAAAATAAGCAACTTTAATAAAACCAACTTTTCAAAACTTAGAAATAAGCTCGTGCAGAGCTTATTTCCATAACAGATTAACTTAAAAAGCCAAAAGCTTCCACATAGAAGCTAACACTTGGTGTTAAAGCTTGTTTTAGAAATCTGTTTATATGGCGAGTATAAACAAGCATAATACATATTCTTGAAAATGGAACTTTACAAACTTAAGAAATAAGCTATATAAGAGCTTACAGGTCCAACGATGGCTTTTAGCTTAACTGTTAGAGCTCAAGCTACTAATAAGCTAGGAAAAAGCTATCTGAGAGGAAACAAAAGCTAAAATATGATGTACATAAGTCCAATGAACAAGTATAAACAAGACAATGGACATGATATGGTGTGAGCTTATGGTTTAGACAATCAAGCTTTTGGCTTGACTTGGATGGAATTGAGGCTTCAAGGAGCTGTAATAAGCTCCCAGCGATAAGCAAATGAAAATAATATATTTACAAACATATTGACAAGTATGCACAAGCTAGTGTACTGACAATCACTTATAAGCTCAAAATAAGCCAATAAGCTCTCACAGTATATAACAGAACCAAACACCTCTTGCAGCTTTTTGTAATGGCCAATTAAGCTAATAGGATAAGCTCAAAAGGCCAAAATGAAAATTGGGATAGCAAGATGGGTTGGTTGGGTTGCCAAAAAAAACAAAGCTCATCAAGTGGGACCCACTGATGAGCTTTTGCTAAACTTATGAAAATGCTACCAAACCACTTATCGCTCAATTTGAATCGGTGAATCTTGAGTTTTGGGACAACTCAAATGCATGTTGCGACCCTAGTGAATGAGCCACAAACTTGGATATAAGCACATGATCAAAAGTTGGGTGGATGAGCTTCTCAAAAGCTAGACCACTCAAGCTTATGATCATTAATGGGCTTCGAGAGCTTGAAGGAAATGGTGCAAATGGTGCATAAGCGGTCCATTGTTGTGAATGGGCAAACATCAAGCTCATCTTTGACTTATCAAATAAGCTAATAAGAGCTCAACTTGAATTGAGGCATTGAGATGGGTGCTTGGCTTTTGAAAGCCAAGAGTCACAAGCTCAAGCTCAATAAGGAGCTTTAAAAGCTTAGATAACAAGACCCACTCAACTGTTTGCTTGGTTGAGTGGTCAAAATCAGGACAAAAAGGATTTGGAGAATAAGCTAAGCAAATAAGCTAAAGACTAAAAATAATCATACACATAAAAATTAGACCATAATGGCAACACAAATGAGCCAAGTACACCAGCTAGGGTCTAATCCATGAGCTTATGCAAGCTCATGGTTTTGACAACAAAACCATGGTGCGGGGCATGCAAGCAGACAGTCTTGAAAATAAGCTAATGAACAAGCTATTTAAAAGGCGAGAAAATGAAAACAAATATTTTTGTGATTTAAACAAGCAACTATATTATACTATCCCAAAAGGACTAAAACTAAAACTTAATATTGAATACACAACAAAATTATACATTTAATTCAAAACACAAAATCGAAATTTTGACTTTTACTTAAAAGCGAAAAGTTGACTAATATGAATTTAAAACTTAATCTCGATTATATATGATATATTAAACAATATAAACATGAAATAAACAAAGATACACAACATTAAAACAGATAAACAAGATTTAAGGATCCAACAACCTCACAGTGCTCATAGTGAGATCATCAATTGTCATTTTGACTTCTACCATGCTACACCATTTGGTTAAGGTTGCACTGAGTCACTAAGGCCATATAAAGAGTGTAACAAGCAAGAACAACCACATACACAGCCATTAACACAGATTCACTATCAAATCCAAACAATCTCTAACAAGGACTGTTTTGCAGTTTTCAAAGCAAAAGAGAGTATGAACCTATTCCATCAATTCCAGAGGTACCAGAGTGTCAATTTGGACCTTTTTCAGATCAAACAAATAGTCACAAATGTCTAAGCCTATGAATATCAAAAACAAGCATATAAGCAGTCCAAATGCCATATCAAACCACAAACATATCCAAAACATAACAACCTAATATAAAGCTTTAATATCATACACTAACAACAAAGAAACATGAAACATAAAATCATAGCGGTAAAATAATAAAACGATAAAATGCACAAATTTGTAAAAATAAAGCTTACAAGTGATCATGGCTAAGCGGTACCAAGGAACAAAAGACCACTCCTAGCTTGGTGTCAACAAACTAGAAACCGAAAACCATCCAGTTGGCCTCTCACCCAGGCGCTTATTCAACCACAGTTGACTTTCATTGACTTTTATTGATTTTTTAGAACTTTTCTGAATTTAAAAGATTGAGACTGTTTTAATGAATCTGAAAACCTTAAAACTTTGTCAAGAGCTTATTGAGTTTAAAAAATCCATCAAACAACTATTTAACATGAAATTCAAATAACTTGAAAATTTAAAGGAAATAAGCAAAAACATTGAAACTGAGATTGAATTTAAACTGAAATAAAAGGTTCATTACACTAATTTAAGATGAAATACAACATTTGAAAGCTTAAAAGATACTTAAACTAAGAAAGCAGTAAAAACTATGACTACTTGACTAAGGCTTAAGGCCAAAGTGCTGGCTTCTCTGTCTTTCTTCCCTTTTTATACTTGAAAATTGCTCCACGTGTCTTCTTAAGCAAATCCCACCTCTTTGATTGTCCAATGGTTGAGTTTTGAGCTTTATCTCATTTTGGCGGGAAAGTTAGTTTGACTTGTATCTCTGCATTTCATCAACTAGGGGGTGGATTTGTAGGGGTGATGATGAGGAGGGGATAAGGTGATAAGGTGGAAAAGGTGAGGCTGAGGTGATGGGTTGCAGGCAAGCAAGTGGGGAAGCAGGAGGTGGAAGAAGAAGGGAGGGCGCCTTTTTATCTGTTTGACTGTGTTTGACCAAGGGGTCAAAATAGGAAATGACTGGGAGTCCAAAAAGGGAAAAGACAGGGGTCAAAAAGGTTTTAGGGTCATAGTTAGTTTTATATTACAAGGATTAAACTTGTAATTTCTGAAAAGACCAAGGACCAAGCCTGTAATTTTCCAAACTTGCTTCAAGGACCATTATTGACAAGCTTTGAAAGTTTAGGGACCTAACTTGTCATTATTTGAAAGTTAAGGGACCTAAGTTGTCATTTTGAAAGTTAAAGGACCATAGTTGTAAATTTGTAAATTTAATTCTCAAGGACCAGTTTTGACAACTTAAGAATCCCTAGGGACTCAAAATGATATTTCTCTTTATTTGGTTTTACCGAGGGTATTTTGACAAGTTTTGAAATTTGGGGACTAAAGCGCCAATTATGCAAACTTGATCGTTTTCACGATTTTGATATTTTTGCATTTAAAACACATAAAACACTTGTTTGTGATATTTTATCATTTTGATGCGTTTCGAGTGTTTTCGGATGTTTTGCAGTTTAAGCGATACAAAATGATGAGTATTTAGACACTCATCAATCCCCACACTAAGATATTGCTAGTCCCTAGCAATGATTTGAAAAACATAATGGATTTTAATCTCTTTACCAAAAGCCATTACTACGGAGTAGCCAAATGTTTCGAGTTCAAGTAAGAACCATGGTACACCGATAACCATGTGATTTTGAGCAAACCACCGACTTTCAACGGTTTGATTTGTCTTTACGAAGCCGTACCCTTCGGACTAGCCAACTCTTAGATAAATTATCAATATTATCTTTGGTGAGCTGATTACCAATTATGGTTTTTCCTTGCCTTTACCACAAGCCATAAACTTGCGGGCTAGCTAACTCTTCACTTTTAGGATATGGTGAGTGAATACCATACAATTTTGGGCAAATTGCAAGCCGTCCTGGTTTGAGATATCTTTACCAAGAGCCGTTTGCTCTGGATTAGCCAATCCTTATGTGGGTTAGACATGGTGGGTGATTACCATTTGTTGTGTTTAGTACATAGTACTTCCACTAAAAAAATTTTTAAATTTTGGCCATTTTGGGGAAAAAGGGACTAAAAGGTACATTTATGATCAAAATTAGCGAATTTCCCCACTTAGAAATGAATATTGTCCTCAATATTCAAAGTACCGCGGTTATGCGAAACTTAGAACGTAAAAAGATAACATTACTCGCTAAGTGTGGAAACACAACAATTATTCTCTTTTTCAAAATTTACAATTTTCGTTCATTTTTTAGATCTATATACAACATGTGGGGCATCTCCCCCACACTAGGGTGGTACACACGGGTGAAAACCCATGTTAAGCTACTGTTTTTGATCTCCGAGTCGCTAGCTTGACTCGACCCCGAATTAACTGGCTTATGGGGAAGTGGAGTGGGATTGCCACTCAGGGATTTGGTGAGAAATTGGAGTGGGATTGCCACTCACAGAATTATGAATAATCATCACTAAGATGAATCTAAGAATCTTTAGAAAGAAACTCAGAAAAGGCTAGAAGAATCTTTTTGATTTTTGATTTATGAAAAGAAAGGAAAAATATTTTGGGTTTTGATATAATATAAGCGAAGCGAAAAATAAAAATTGGCTAAAGGAAACCTAAATGAGATTATCAATACATGAAAGCGATTTAAACCTAATCTATCACATTCCGGGAATTATACTAAGCACGATAAATCCTTTTTAGTGTAAACATGGTGTTTAGCCAAAATTTAGACCTAGGAATATCAAGATTAGGAAAATTGTGATTAAATGCAAATCAAAGCACATATAGATTTCAAAAATCTTTTGTATTTTATATTGTTTATATGAAATGAAGTATATGTAATTTACATACAAGGATAGGTTTTCAACAAAGTACAAAATACAAGTCATGTCTGTGACTAGCCTCCCGGCGTGGCCAAAATTGATTCCTCCGAACCACCTAACTTTATTTCCCGACCACTTGTGAATGGTCGATACTAAAAGCTAGATAGCGGGAGAAAATGCAAGTTTACCAAGGATTAAAAATATCCTTGGATCGTTAATGTCCTGGTGAGGCGTGATGTTCTGGTACAATGACTTGTGAATTGTTGAAATGATATAGAATGTACAAAAACAGGAATCTGATTGACTAACACTAGGAATGTGAATAGTAATAGCTCTGTCACAGCTACGTTGTTTAAAAACGTACAATCAGAAACCTAAAAATCTAAAAGATATACAAACATACGTTTAAGTTTAAATAAACGTAAACGTAACGAATAAAACAAAACTATCTATAACTATAGTAGGGATTTGCATGTCTTAGCTACTTAAATGCAAATTAAAGAAAATAAAAGTTAAAATCTATTAAATAAACGCTATCACTATTTTTACAGATCGATGAACGTTTATTTTATGAAACCTAAAACGTACGTTTAAATAAAATTACGTAAACGTACAAAATAAAACGTGAATTCAGTCCAATACAACTCCCACAAATGTGAAAATTATATTTTTAGAATTCTAAAAAGATAAGAAAATTATTAGAAAATTAAAATAAATTTTTACACTATTAAATTAATTAATATAAATTAAAAATGAATTAAATGTATTTAATAATGAATTAAATAGTAAGAAAATCTAAAATTAACTTAAATAAATGAAATAAAGAATTTGAAAAATCTAAAATACTATAAAATAATTTTTTAAAACTAAAAATGTATTTTTACACAATTATACTATTTATTATAAATTATTTATTATTATAAATATACTTAAAACTACTATTATTTAATAAAAATAAATGGATAAATAAAAATCTGAAACTCAAAAAATGTTACTACTATAAAAATAAAATGTGCAAAACAAAACTGAGAAATGAGCTAGCCTAGGTGGGTTATGCAGTGAATTTGTCACCAAGGGAACCTAGGTTCGAATCCAACACACAACCTTTTTGCACTTTATTTTATTTTTGGATTTTTCTTTTTGCAGAACTTTATAACAACTAAAAATAAGCAACTTTAATAAAACCAACTTTTTCAAAACTTAGAAATAAGCTCTGTGGGAGCTTATTTCCATAACAGTTGGCTTAAAAAGCCAAAAGCTTCCACATAGAAGCTAACACTTGGTGTTAAAGCTTGTTTTAGGAAATCTGTTTATATGAAACTGAGTATAAACAAGCATAATACATATTTACTGAAAATGGAACTTTACAAACTTAAGAAATAAGCTATATAAGAGCTTCTGAGTCCAACAGTAAGCTTTTAGCTTAACTGTTGGAGCTCAAGCTACTAATAAGCTAGGAAAAAGCTATACAGAGGAAACAAAAGCTAAAATATGATGTACATAAGTCCAATGAACAAGTATAAACAAGACAATGGACATGATATGGTGTGAGCTTATGGTTTAGACAATCAAGCTTTTGGCTTGACTTGGATGGAATTGAGGCTTCAAGGAGCCTGTAATAAGCTCCCCACTGATAAGCAAATGAAAAATAATATATTTACAAACATATTGACAAGTATGCACAAGCTAGTGTACTGACAATCACTTATAAGCTCAAAATAAGCCAATAAGCTCTCACGTTATATATGAACCAAACACCTCTTGCGACTTTTGTAATGGCCAATTAAGCTAATAGGATAAGCTCAAAGGCCAAAATGAAAATTGGGATAGCAAGATGGGTTGGTTGGGTTATAAAAAACAAAGCTCATCAAGTGGGACCCACCGATGAGCTTTTGCTAAACTTATGAAAATGCTACCAAACCACTTATCACCAGTGAATCGGTGAATCTTGAGTTTTGGGACAACTCAAATGCATGTTGCGACCACTAGTGAATGAGCCACAAACTTGGATATAAGCACATGATCAAAAGTTGGGTGGATGAGCTTCAAAAGCTAGACCACTCAAGCTTATGATCATTAATGGGCTTCGAGAGCTTGAAGGAAATGGTGCAAATGGGTGCATAAGCGGTCCATTGTTGTGAATGGGCAAACATCAAGCTCATCTTTGACTTATCAAATAAGCTAATAAGAGCTCAACTTGAATTGAGGCATTGAGATGGGTGCTTGGCTTTTGAAAGCCAAGAGTCACAAGCTCAAGCTCAATAAGGAGCTTTTAAGAAGCTTAGATAACAAGACCCACTCAACCTGTTTGCTTGGGTTGGTGGTCAAATCAGGACAAAAGGATTTGGAGAATAAGCTAAGCAAATAAGCTAAAGACTAAAAAATAATCATACACATAAAAATTAGACCATAATGGCAACACAAATGAGCCAAGTACACCAGCTAGGGTCTAATCCATGAGCTTATGCAAGCTCATGGTTTTGACAGCAAAACCATGGTGCAGGGCATGCAAACAGACAGAGTGCTGAAAATAAGCTAATGAACAAGCTATTTAAAAGCTGAGAAAATGAAAACAAATATTTTTGTGATTTAAACAAGCAACTATATTATACTATCCCAAAAGGACTAAAACTAAAACTTAATATTGAATACACAACAAAATTATACATTTAATTCAAAAACACAAAATCTGAAATTTTGACTTTTACTTAAAACTGAAAAGTTGACTAATATGAATTTAAAACTTAATCTACTGATTATATATGATATATTAAACAATATAAACATGAAATAAACAAAGATACACAACATTAAAACAGATAAACAAGATTTAAGGATCCAACAACCTCACAGTGCTCATAGTGAGATCATCAATTGTCATTTTGACTTCTACCATGCTACACCATTTGGTTAAGGTTGCCTTTGAGTCACTAAGGCCATATAAAGAGTGTAACAAGCAAGAACAACCACATACACTGACCATTAACACAGATTCACTATCAAATCCAAACAATCTCTAACAAGGACTGTTTTGCGGTTTTCAAAGCAAAGAGAGTATGAACCTATTCCATCAATTCCGGAGGTACCAGTGTCAATTTGGACCTTTTCGGATCAAACAAATAGTCACAAATGTCTAAGCCTATGAATATCAAAACAAGCATATAAGCGGTCAAATGCCATATCAAACCACAAACATATCCAAAACATAACAACCTAATATAAAGCTTTAATATCATACACTAACAACAAAGAAACACTGAAACATAAAAATCATAGCAGGTAAAATAATAAAACAGTAAAATGCACAAATTTGTAAAAATAAAGCTTACAAGTGATCATGGCTAAACTGAGTACCAAGGAACAAAAGACCACTCCTAGCTTGGTGTCAACAAACTAGAAACCAGAAAACCATCCAGATTGGCTTCTCTCACCCCAGAACTGCTTATTCAACCACAGTTGACTTTCATTGACTTTTATTGATTTTTTAGAACTTTTCTGAATTTAAAAGATTGAGACTGTTTTAATGAATCTGAAAACCTTAAAACTTTGTCAAGAGCTTATTGAGTTTAAAAAATCCATCAAACAACTATTTAACATGAAATTCAAATAACTTGAAAATTTAAAGGAAATAAGCAAAAACATTAAGCGAGATTGAATTTAAAGCGAAATAAAGGTTCATTACACTAATTTAAGATGAAATACAACATTTGAAAGCTTAAAAGATACTTAAACTAAAGCGGTAAAAACTATGACTACTTGACTAAGGCTTAAGGCCAAAGTCTTGGCTTCTCATCTTTCTTCCTTTTTATACTTGAAAATTGCTCCACGTGTCTTCTTAAGCAAATCCACCTCTTTGATTGTCCAATGGTTGAGTTTTGAGCTTTATCTCATTTTGGCGGAAAGTTAGTTTGACTTGTATCTCGCATTTCATCAACTAGGGGGGTGGATTTGTAGGGGTGATGATGAGGAGGGATAAGGTGATAAGGTGGAAAAGGTGAGGTGAGGTGATGGGTTGCGAAAGCAAGTGGGGAAGCGGAGGTGGAAGAAGAAGGGAAGGCGCCTTTTTATCTGTTTGTTGTGTTTGACCAAGGGGTCAAAATAGGAAATATTGGAGTCAAAAGGGAAAAACAGGGGTCAAAAGGTTTTAGGGTCATAGTTAGTTTTATATTACAAGGATTAAACTTGTAATTTACGAAAGACCAAGGACCAAGCTGTAATTTTCCAAACTTGCTTCAAGGACCATTATTGACAAGCTTTGAAAGTTTAGGGACCTAACTTGTCATTATTTGAAAGTTAAGGGACCTAAGTTGTCATTTTGAAAGTTAAAGGACCATAGTTGTAAATTTGTAAATTTAATTCTCAAGGACCAGTTTTGACAACTTAAGAATCCTAGGACTCAAAATGATATTTCTCTTTATTTGGTTTTACCGGGATTTGTTTTTGACAAGTTTTGAAATTTGGGGACTAAAGCGCCAATTATGCAAACTTGATACGTTTTCACCGATTTTGATATTTTGCATTTAAAACACATAAAACACTTGTTTGTGATATTTTTATCATTTTGATCGTTTCGAGTGTTTCGGATGTTTTTGCGGTTTAAGCAAGATAAAAATGATGAGTATTTAGACACTCATCAATAATAATAATAATAATAATTTATTCCATTTGCTTTTTCTACATTTGGAGAGCTTGATGCGGAAGCCTTGGATACACTTTCACGTATCAAGACTGTTGTTGTTAGCCACTCGACTAATGTCAAGAGTAGTGCTTTTATTTTTCATAGACTAAGTTTTTGTATCCAGAAAGGAGTGGGAGCGCAACTAGTGTCTCGGCTTCCCACCAATTTCTTGTAAAATCCCTCTAGTTTTCTAATGAAGTGATGTTTAATAAAAAATAAAAAAATAAATAAATAATGAAAAAAAAAATAATAATAATAATAATAATAATAATAATAATAATAATAATAATAATAATAATAATAATAATAATAATAATAATAATAATAATAATAATAATAATAATAATAATAAACTATGAATGCGGGGTTTATCGTTGTGTCTTGTGCTATCGTTTGGGTGTTCCTCTTTCCTTCATTCGGTGCACAGTGTTGCTTGCTCTAAGGTTTTCATGAAGATATTTACGGGGATCACGTTGTTTCGTGTCTTGGTATTGTTGGCATTAAACATCGTCACAATCTTGTGCGCGATGTTCTTGTTGATATATGCTCTCGGTCGAGGATTTCGCTCGCAAGGAGGTGGATATTGGGCTCTTTGGAGATGGTGCGGATCCTTGCGACCACCGACGTATTACTCTACTCTTGGGATAGTGGGCCGCGATGTATGTGTTGATCTTACGGGTTCGTCGCCTTTGGCGCAATCCGGATTGATTGATTTTGTACCAGGCGGCGATGGTGATCTTGCCTAACAGAACGGGTCAAGTCGTTGCCAAATGTGCGGATATTGGATATGGGTTTCTCCTTCTCTTTTCTTCTTTTGGAGAACTTGAGAAAGATGCGATCACCTTACTTAAGCGTATTGAAGATTTTCTATGACCGGGACATTGGGAGCGCGTGCGGCCAGTTCATATCTTTAATAGGATTGGTTTTACCATTGCTAGAGGTGTGGGGGCTCGAGTTGGTTTGAGGCTCCCCACCAATCTTTGTAATCCTATGAGTTTTTAATAAAAGTGTGATTTATTATAATAATAATAATAATAATAATAATAATAATAATAATAATAATAATAATAATAATAATAATAATAATAATAATAATAATAATAATAATAATAATAATCCCAAATACCGTCGTGTGTGTCTATGTGTGGATGTATGTATGTGTAAAGCAATCAATGGGGAGCACCCCAAGATCATAAATCATCCAACAAACCCTAATTAAATGTTATCAATAAGACTCCAAGAGAACGGAAATAATAAAAATAATAACCTTTAAAAAAATCCTAAAAGGAAAAAAACTTACTTATCAATTGAAGGGATTAATTATTGTAGGTTTTTTTATGAGTTGAGGTCCTCTCGCAACCGCTTCTTAATCCTATTATAATTATAATTATTTTATGAGTGTGTGTGTGAGAGAGGGAGTTTGAATTTGCAATTTGAATCAGGGTAAACGAAAGGTGAGAACATTGGCGGCAATAAACAAATGATTTTGGGCTTTTACTTAGATTGGGTAAATGTGGGCCGGTCTTACACATTAATAACAAATTCTCGCACTTGAAAGTGTGACATATCGTTAAAGCAATTCATGCAACTTAATTTTGCTTTTTGTGCACTACAACAAATTGGTGGATTATTCACATGTTTTTAATGTAGGTATTCATGTTTAAAAGTGTGTAAAAAAAATACATTTCATATTTGAATCAGGTGTGATAAAATAGATCTTACACATTGATAACAAATCCTCGCACTTGAAAGTGTGACATATCATTAAAGCAATTCATACAACTTTTTATTGCAATTCATACACCTCCTTACTGCATAAACTAAAAAACTGGAATTTGGAGATCAAATAACATGTGGAGTAAAGTTGGATACATTTTCATGAAGTTTATCGTGAAAATTAATGTTTCAAACTTGATTTGCAGGTCTTCTTCCCGATCAATTTCGATGACAACCATTGGATTTTGGGTGAAGTCAACTTGGAGTCATAGAAGTTCATTACGTACGATAGTCTCAATAATTCAAAGGATGTTCTGAAGGAAACAGTTGAGGAACTCCAACGTAATTCTTACATACTATAAAATACTTTGAACGCAAGAGCTCATCGTAGTCAAGTTGAATAATGATTGTGTAAAGGTTTCTCAACAGTTTAATTGCGCTGATTAAGGCGGACATTGTTAAACCCAAGAACCTGACTCAACTAGGGTATAATAACAATGATTGAATAGATGCACAGCGGATAATAATTAACACAATCAAAGTTACCAACAAGGTTTTTCTAATAAAACAATGATCCTCTATGGATCTTTCTCTCTCTTATGATGTTTTTTTGGAATGTTTTTCTCAAGAGTTTTATAAAACAAAAGCTATTCGTTCTTTTTATACACAAGGAACCCTAAATAAACAATAATATAAAATAAATGCATATCACTACCTAAAATAGCTCATGCATATCCTAACAAACTAATCTTGATTAACTATATCGGTAGAAATACTATAGAATCGCGAATAACTATCTCATGAAACCATCTACACGGCTTCACTACTTGAGAATTAGATCTTGATGATTCCACACTACTTGACGAGAATCCTTGATAATTTGACCTAATTCATACTTCAGAATTCCAACAATCCTCCCTAAGCTGAATTTGACTTGGTTAAGTTCCAGTTTCTTGATAGATCTTTAACACTGCTAGAACTAGAGGATGTACTTGAACATCGAGAAGAAACAAAACAAGAACATCTCTATGATGACAAAACTTTGAAACGCAGATCTTTGCGGCAACAAATGACAACAAGTACATCAAAGCAGTTAGTTTCATACTATTCTCATCACATCCGGTGTGTTAACTCACGTGAGAGGTGAATCATTGAAAATAATGGATTTGATGTCTCTTACCAATAGCCTTCACTCTTGGAGTAGCCATATGTTTAAGTTCGAAATCTATGGTACTCGATAACCATCGATTTATTAGCAAACCAGAAACCATATAAACGGATTTGATATGTCTTTACCTGTAGCCGTTTGCTCGGGACTAGTCAATTCTTGGATTCCAAAAGGAATAAACCATGGTGAATTGATGACCATACAACCTCGACAATTAAGCATGGGTGGTTGCATACCTATGATTTTGAGCAAACCATTACGACTATCAGCGAAATTGAAATGTCTTTACCAAAACCGTTTGCTTTTGGACTAGCCAACTCTTTCATGGAATGTCGTCATCATCATGGTGAGTTGATTACCATTTATGGATTTCCATGACCTTTACCACAAGCCATAATCCATGGGCTAGTCAACTCTTGTGTCGACAAGACATGGTGAGATGAAAACCATTAGTTGTGTGGTAATTAACCAACACCAAAACGCAAGCAAGAAAAAGTAGAAGCGAACACGAGACGGGTTAGAGTGTTTTTTTTTTTTTTTTAACACTAAAAGAAATAGTACAATTTTTTTAATAAATAAAATAAAGAAAGAATAAAATAAACAAAACATGTAAAATAAACCATCAGCGGAGAGAAACCAAAGGCGGTTGTAGTGTCGGTGAAATACTAAGCCTCCCTTAGGCATATGAGGATCCAGTGCAAAATGGTTAGAATACAAAAGTACAACAATAAGCCTCCCTTAGCTTAGGCCTCCCTCAATCAATGCACTGACAAGGACTATTTTCTTGGTACCAGAATAAACCCTTCCTTTGAGTTTTCCAAGAATAACTTTGTTGAGGGTTTAACAATATTTCCACTCGTACTCCACCATGTGCCATATTCATATGAGATACATAAGGTGTATATATTTGAAAGTAAGAACTTGTAGGTCTATAGGGCATAAGTCTAGCATTATTGTTCCACCAACCAAGAGCAACTAGTGAAGAATATCCTCCACGGAGGGCTGGATAAGGCCTATTAAGCTGTCGTGAAACAGATGCATACACCTTTGGTTTACCAAAAGAAAGCTGGTTTACCGCTCTCACATGTGCAACTTTGGGAATAAATGGAGGAATACTAGCAACATTAGTCCATGTGGGTCTAGAAGTCTTATGGCCAAAGGAAACACCCATCTTTTTCTCATGATAATCACGGTCTATAATAAGATGGAGTTTACTACCACACACAAAACAAGATTTCTTCTTAAAAGGCTTATTCTTAACACAACATTGTTTATTACATTTAAACTTATCAGGAACAAAACTAGAAGCAAAATTGTGTTTAACAGAATAAATAGCTATCTTTGTTTTGGGCTCATCATCGACTACTTTGGGCTTGGGTGTAGTCTTGGGTGTGTGCCTAGGTGAGTCGGACTTTTCACTTGAATCACATGAGGCATGAGCAGTGGACTTTAGGTCGACGACTTGTCACTTTTAGAGCAAGAGGCGAGTCATTAGTTTGGCCACTAAGGTGCAGCAAGTCACTTGACTTTTGCCATATAAATGGTGTGATCCATCAAAGTCAAGCTGGAATGGACAGGTCAATGGGCATGTGTTCACCTCTAATAGGTCCACGAACGACATGTAATTCACTTCTTTAACAAAATTAGCTAATCCTGCTGGTGTAGATTTACGAGTGTCATCCCTAGCTTCTATTCTACATACTTCTTAAAGCCTAAACCTATAGGAGTATTAGGATTTTGACTAGCATAGATGTGACTAGCTAACTTATTTCCATTCAATAACCATTCCTTATGCCTAGCAATTTCCTCATCTAGTTTCTCTTTTAGCACTTTGTTTCGAGACACTCGGTAGCTTTTTCTTTCTCGGTCGCTTTAAATCAATTCTAGCAAATTCTAGATCACTTTCTAGAACCCTAATCTTTTCATCATAAGCCACTTGATTCTTTTGAAACCAAACTTTTTGTCTTTCTAATGTTTTTAAGGCCTGTTTATAAGCCTCAACATCAACATAGCATTCATTATATTTAGGTTTTAAAATATCATAGGCTTCCTTAAGTTCATTACAACGTTCACTACAACCAAACACACAATTTTGTACCTGAGAGATGCCCATGAATGCAAATTGTGGACTGGCAAGTTCTTCAGCATAACCTGCAGCATTAGCTTCCTTGCTCATTTTCTTGAATTCAGCCTTTCCACCATACCTTTCTTTGAGTGCATCCCATATACGACTTGCATCATCAATATAACGAAAATCTGCTACATGATCAGCAGGAATAGCTTTAAGTAAGGTAGTTCTGGCCTTTGACTCTCTTTGTACAGCAATGTGTTCATCTGCCGTCGTTGAAGGATGAATAAAGAGATTTCCATCTTGATCGCTTCCAATCCTTTTCAAACTGTTGCCATTTTGGATCACCTTCCAGATATTCATATCATTATTCATGATCCAGTGTTCCATCTTCTTAGCCCAGACATCGTACTCACCATTCATCAAATAAGGAAACATACCATCATCCATTTTATTATCAGATTCGCCCATTATAAAGGCGTAAATTGATTGAATCTTACTGTACCACTATTGGGACCAGCGTGTAATTCACGAATCAAATAAATTTGATCGACAAACAAACAATATGTATCCACGTGACCTCTTGAGCGAAATGAGATCAAAGTACAATTAATATCCCAAGAGCACTCGTGACCAATCACAACAAGAGACCCACGTAACAATAATAGTCCACACCATATTAAATCTTAACACGAACCAATGAATGATCAGGAGAAATCAAATCGTATACCAAATTAAGTGACTTGGTCACGTTAGCCAATCAATATATAGAATAAGATAGCCAATGAAAGAACTAGTCCCACGTCAGCCAATAGCAAAAACTAACCCATTATATCAAGCCGCAACTTTTGAATGCACAATTAAATAACCCAAACAAATGCAATCTCACGGGTCCACTTCAGCAGCAACAATAATAGCCAATTAAAAACATCAAACGAGTGGACCAGCAGCAATAAGAATATACAAGCCAATCAAAAATTATCTTTGAACCAACATTGATGACTTCACCACGTGATCATCTAGAGCATTCAACAAAGTGACAATCAAATGGATTCATGTGAAAGACCAAATATTAATCTAATTACAATCGCCCACTATAACAATGATAACGTGATAACAGTGATATGGCTATTTGATTATGATTGACTTTTTATCGAGAACCAACCAAACGAGTGGGACCAGTGTAAAGATGAAGTAGGCTCAACCAACACTAACTTTTTATCACAAATCAATGCCGTACACCACTTTATCGCCAAGCAGATCAACAGTAAGAAAAAAAATTTACTAAACCCTTAAAAACCTTAAAAACCAAATCGTACCTTTTCACTAATCAAAAACCTTGTAGAATCCCTAGATCAAGAGCCACCCGCTCTGATACCAATTGTTAAACCCAAGAACCTGACTCAACTAGGGTATAATAACAATGATTGAATAGATGCACAGCGGATAATAATTAACACAATCAAAGTTACCAACAAGGTTTTTCTAATAAAACAATGATCCTCTATGGATCTTTTTCACTCTCTCTTATGATGTTTTTTTGGAATGTTTTTCTCAAGATTTTTATAAAACAAAAGCTATCCGTTCTATTTATACATAAGGAACCCTAATTAAACAATAATATAAAATAAATGCATATCACTACCTAAAATAGCTCATGCATATCCTAACAAACTAATCTTGATTAACTATATCGGTGAAATACTATAGAATCTGAATAACTATCTCCGCATAAACCATCTACACGGCTTCACTACTTGACGGAATTAGATCTTCATGATTCCACACTACTTGACAGAATCCTTGACATTAATTTGACATAATTCATACTTCAGAATTCCCAGCGGACATAGAACAACAAATCAAAGAGATGGAATATTTACTCAAATCAAGCCGCCATATCTAAGCTCGGAGAGGCCTAGTGTAACTTGTGTTGGGATTTTAGAACCACGTTAGCCAATGCTTGCTACGTCTGTGCAGTGATTTAGATCTAGTTATTGCAATTAGGTTAAGCAGGTATTAACAAACAATTAACGAATAAAGGAAAATAAAGAAACTAACCTTTGGCGATTAATGCACGCAAGTGAACGAACAAGAAAACCAATATAAAACCCAAGTATCTAACGTAGATACCTCTATAAGTATCACACACAAACACGAAAACCGAATACTTTCGATAAAGAGCTAGTCGAGAACGTATAAAGCGAATCAACACTTGAATATCACACGAACAAGAAAACCACCAAGAAATCAAACTTGCTTTCTACCTGATATAGTTCTGTCCGAGAAGACAAAACCTTTTAGTACCCGATATCGGACAAAGTATGTCCGAGATCTTTTCTGCCTTTGTTATCCGAGAAAACCAAAACCAGAAACCTCTTTGTTGTTGTTGTTGCTGTTGTCGACCAGGAGAAACAAGAACAAGTAATCACTAAGCAATCAAACCTAAACACTTGAATCAAAAGGGATTGATGCAAGTTTAGGAACCAAAACAACCAAGAACCTAACCAACTTAGGAGCTAATCGACTAAGATTTTTGACTGTGTAAACTGGATCGGTTGGGATTAGAGTTTAGGGATATATGTAAGTCGTGAGATTGGAATAGGGTGTGTTTGCTTTTATAGCAAACTTAACCGACCCTTTGTTTGGATCATTGCTTGGTCGACAAGCCAAGAACCCAAAAACCCATTCTTCTCTATTTTGCCAGATCAGTGAATCCCAAGGCCCAAGGCTGTCCACTTTCGACCCAAGTTCAATCCAAGAATAGTCCACGGGTCTTACAATGTGATTGGGTCAAGTTACATGCATATCGGGTATATTATTCAAGTATTTATAATACGTTCGACACGTACACTCGTGTTTATCGTGTGTGCCCTCATAGGCTCACACACTTTTGGTGTTTTGTCGTGTTTTAAACTGCTCCCACAAACCAACAACTTGTATTTGTAGTTTTTTATGCAATTAATAACAGATAAGA
Organism: Chrysanthemum lavandulifolium; assembly: GCA_022545495.1. NCBI lineage: Eukaryota > Viridiplantae > Streptophyta > Magnoliopsida > Asterales > Asteraceae > Chrysanthemum > Chrysanthemum lavandulifolium. Next base: position 297,129,167 of record CM040238.1, on the reverse strand, counting down.
ACGCTTTGTATGTGGCAAATGTCAAAATTATAAAATCACTTTTGAAAAAGTATGAAAACATGTGAGTACAGTGTAAGGCGGACATAGAACAACAAATCAAAAGAAAATGAATCTTTACTCAGATCAAGCCAGCCATAACTAAGCAGCGGGAGATAGGTCTAGTGTAACTTGCATTTGTAGTGTTTTATGTAATGATATAAGCATGCTCTTGTTTGTAGTTATATCTTTAAACTCTTGAATGAATTAGACTATGGGAGGGATTGGATGAGTTTGCATAAATATTTTGGACTGGATATTTTGTTCATTTTGTGCGACATTGATACCACATTTTTGGGGTGACTTTGCATCAGTTAGACCATGGGAAGATATGAAAAACAAAACAAGAAGTTTAAGGACATACATTAAAATAAAATACAGCAAACAAATGTTTAAAGCTACACTGATGTTCTCAAAGGATTCTTTAGAAAATACTTTGAAGATCTATTAAGGTCAGGGCCATTTTTGAGGGTGTGCAAGGTGAGAAAATATCTTAAATTAGTAATATGTTAGAACGTTTAGATCACTAATTGCATTATCTATACTACTTTACAATGTATTTAGGACATCTATATTTAGAAGTCTTAAAAAATAAGACAAAAAACATTTCTATAATAAGAAAGTAACAAGAGAGGTCAAAACATTTAATGTAGTCAATTAATTAACTGGTCAATAAATACAATTAATACAATTATTAAAAGACCCCTTACATAAGGAATACAAATTATCAAGCATATTGTACAACCAACTCAAACACAATTACTAAATATCACTAATATAAATAATAAAGCACATTATAAAAATATTTAAGTCCGAACGGGTAATGGCCAAACGGGCTCGTGCCCGAACGGGCATGGGATAAACGAAATTCTTGGTATCTGTAAATTTATTGTTAAAAAGAACATAATAAACTAAAACACATGATTCATAGGGAAATTTCATTTCAGGGTACCCGCCGCTGCAACGCACGGGTACTCTGCTATATATTAAAAAATGGTGACACTTTATATATAACATTTTTCTTCTCTAAAGGTCCCATTAAGTGGCAACATTTGTTACTCAAACCATTAAGGGGCAGGAGAGGGCCCTGGCCCCAAAGATGTAGATCATTAATGTGTCTTAGTTGATATAGTTTATATAAGAAAAAAATCTTTGTTATGTTATGGCCCCCTATAAAAGAATCGAAAACAAAGATACCCAATCAAGTCTTTCAAGTGTCTTAATTGTAAACACGAGAAGCATTTGTAATTTGTAATATAAAAAACAAAAGTCTTTCAAGTAAGTGTAAAGAATGAATCTACAAGCAATTGTTTAAACATTTGATACCCAATCAAGTTTGTCATATTTGATATAAAACTAATTATCCATAAGTTTTAAACAAACTAATTAGCCATCAATTATTATTGGAGCTCAAATATTTTTAAACAACTAAACAAAGTCTCTATAGCTTAGAGTACACGGTGTGAGGCAATTTTTCTCTCGCCCCATCTCATAACACCAATGGATTACTTGAGCCTGACACCCTTCTTCGTGTCATAGGGGTTGGGCGTTGCATGACCAGCCTACGCCATTTTTTTTTCTTATTGTGTTGTATTTGTATTTTATTTGGTTATGTGTAAACCAGGAAGTGTTCTATAACGCGAGTGATGAAAGAACTGTGTTTTTAGTTTAAGTTATAACTTCCGAATTATAAATAAAAAATCTAAAATAACAGCACTTTTTACTATATCCCAAAACGCATAACTCACTAAATTTGCCATCTTAAATATAAAGTTGCTTTAAAAACTATCTAAACCGACCATTGGCTTAGCTCAGTTGGTCACCTGGGCTCCTTCTCAAGCTTGGGGGAGGTTTTATTCAGAGTTCGAGTCTCACAAGAGACAAAAATTTCAGGTTTTCCTCCTAGGGTTTTCCCTTCGCGTGTCTCTCCTAGTGGTTCGGGTCATGCGGCCTGCCCGTTTGGATGGTTTAACTCGGGGTCGAATTTCAAGTGTGATGCTGCTGTTAAAAAATAAATAAATAAATAAATAATAAAAAAAATAAAAAAAAACTATTTTAACCATGTAACAAGTAGGGTTGGATCGGTTGGAAAACCCTTGCCTCTCAACCGAGAGGTCGGAGTTCGATCTCACTCCCTACAAAGGCGGAGGTCCTTTCTACCTTTGGTAGAAGCGAGCCTCTCGTTAGGTAGGGTAAGGTGTCTACATCTTAACCTCCCCCAAACACCGGAAACGGTATTGAATACCCATAACCCGTGAAAGACGGTATTGGGAGTTCTTTTTTTTTTATTGACATATCATTGTCTTATTAAAAGGCTTTTTGATGACTATACCAGGTAGTTAAAAGGACGAAGGTGATTCGTTATTGAGTTGGCACCGTTCATTAATTTTATATAATTTTTTATTTAACTTTATATTGCAAAATATAGTTCCAACTTTAGAAGCAAGAAAACAAAATATAAACAAACTTAAGAGAAAAGAAAACTTTTACATATGTCACCAATTTAAGTCAATTTATATAGAATAATAAAACTTAACATTTAAGCAATAGGCAGAATGTCGTTGTAGAATTTGTTGTGTTTTCTATAATATTTTCCATACTTAACAAATGGAGACTAGAGATTATTTCTATATATGTCGGTGTCATTGTTTTCCTTGGAGGTGAAATGAGAAAACAGAGTAAAATGATCATTTATAGTTTTAGTTATTTTATTAGTTGAAAAGGTAACTAACCCAAATTTTATACCAAACAATACTTTTAAAACTATTATATCCATCCTTATTCTACCTTAAATCAAATGACACCTTAGTGTTTTGGTGACCTAACTCATAAGACTTGTTGACTATCAAATGAAATATTTAAAGAAAAGGTAATACTGAGAGTTTTCTATTTGGTTGGTCATGCACCTTTATCTCCTCATTTCTCCACCATTTTCTTCGCCGTCACCACCAGCGACAACGCAGCAAGAAGGCGTTGTGGTGGTGGGTGTTGGCGTTGAATGTGGTGATGGTTTTGATGTTGAATGTGGCGGTGGTTTTGATGGTTTTGGGAGTAAATGAGTGGTTTTGGTGAGAGTGAAATAAATAAATGAGATGAGATCTTGAATTTGATGGTTTTGGTGAGTGTTAATTTATGTCTTTGAATTTTAAAAATAAATAAATGAGGTCAAGAACAAGTTATATCGGTTAGATCCTGCTAAGAACCAAATTTATTCGGAAAGACCAACTATTCGCCAAGACCCGACTATGATCCGGCCAAGACCAAGGCTATTTTGGTTAGATTCGCTACATGTAGTATTTAATAGAGGTAGTTGTGAATTTGGAGTAAAATGGTTTCTATAAATAAAACACTAATCTCTTGATATGTGTGGGTAGGTTTATTTAAAATATTAATGTCAATTTATCTCGAAAATATTTTTCTATTTCAAAATAAATGTTCATTTTGTAAATACACAAAAATTTAGTAAATCTCTCAAGTTATACTCTTTACGAATCAAATATCATCCTTACCCAATAAACTCTTTTTTTATTGGTTGATATGCAAAGTGTATATTTTTATTTTAGGATATTCAAAATGGGAACATGGTCGTTTATGTTGAGAAAGACAGAGTATGCATATGTAGTTAAAAAAAAAAAAAAAAAAAAAAAAAAATGAAAAGAAAAAGTGATGAGAAATATGGAGTGGGTTAAATTGTAATTAATTAATGTCAAAGTTTGCATTTTTTTTTTTTTTTTGGTTTATGGGATTTTAGAGTGGGGTTTAGAAAAAGTGATTGTTTTACTTGACTCATTTGAGTGGGTGGAGGGGATTACTTTTTTTTTGCTAACAGAAGATTAGTGATTTTAATTGGTGAAAAGAGCTAATTGTTCCATTAATAGGAGAAAAGTAGACTCAATTTAAAATAAACTCAATCATTTTATCTGAAATTGAATTTTTTTCCTCTTAAACTACATTTTACAAAAAGTTTTTCACCCAGTCAATTTATTCCCAGTCCCGTCACTAATTTTAATATCTTGACACATTTTTTTTAAATACATATTTCTTTTAGCAGAGAAGTTCTTTTTTATGAATATGTATGAAGCTGATTATATTGTGTTACTTAGTTGAAATTATATCAATATTAATTTTTTTACTCTCATAGTTAATCTAAAATCATTGATACATGAAATTAATCAAAAACTTCTATCAAATAATTCATGTGACTTGAAACACCAGAACAAAAAATGTAGGATATAAATGTCAATGCGTTGATATTTGAAGAATACACACCAAGTTACATTATTTTATCTAGTTAATGCGTTATGGATTCTTATTTCAATTTATGCTTAGATGTCTTGTTAATTCTTAGTCACCCAACATACTGTTCCTTGAAACCCCATTAGGCTTCATTCTTTTGTTTTGGCTCGTTGTCTTCTATGATTCCTTTGCTCAAATAACTCAACGATGAACTTATTTATCTTCGTGTCCATCGGGTTTCCAGATGATCAAATATCAAAAGGAAAAGAATATTTGGCAACATGAAAGTGAAGAACAATGAACCTTTTTTGTTTCTTTTCTTGTAGTTATGAGAAAGAAGGGAGACCTTTAGTGTCGTTTCACTCTTTACTTTTGTTAATTTTATTGATCAATTTGGTTGGATGAAGTTATACCGCTTAATAATCTACGCATGTTGCATGACATGCTCTCATGTTGTGATTTAGTTGGAGTTAAGAAAAGATGGATCTACTTGTGTTTACGTTAATTGAAGATGTAAGTAGGATATAAGGGTACATAAGTCATTTAATAATTGCAAAAGAATATACTTTAATGAAGTAAAATATTATCCGATTCAGGTAAACAAGTTTAAGGGTGTAAATTAGCACAAAACATTAAAATTTGTGGAGCATTTATTAATTAGAGAAAAGATCAATATGAATACCATATTTATCATAAATCTAATGAACCAATCATGTCCATTAATTTTTGATTATAAAAAATCATCTTTTTTTATAAAGCTTAATACCGCAAATTGTTAATAGTTACGCGAAGAAAAATCATATCATCGCGACGATAATTAAATTATTTTTTATAGATATGCACTTCTATATTTCGACTATTTTTTTTCAAAATATCCGCCTAAATAAATCACATATGATTCGGAAGAATCATATGTGATATTTAATATAATCAAATATGTTTCGGAAAAATCACATGTGATTTTTTAAATAAATCACATGTGAATTTTAGAATTCGCATGTGATTTTTCTTATCCGAATTTTTTTTTTTTTTTAAAAGGTTGTCGAAAGTATATATAAGTGTACATCAATAGAAAGATTACTTAATTCTCGTCGTGATGACGTATTTTTCGTAGCTTTAAAATTTATCGTTTGAAAGATATGTTTGTTTTAAATAAATGTTGAAAATAGTTTTTTATATATTTTGATGAAAAATAGATGGTTAAGATTAATTTATTGGATAAATGACAAATATTGAGATCTATATTTTCAACTCTTTTATTAACTACATGTCAAGTTACGTTTAAAGAAGTCGGTCAAAACCCGCTAAA
>CM040238.1:297086076-297123486 GCA_022545495.1 Chrysanthemum lavandulifolium | reverse complement strand
AGAGCTAGCAATTTCCACCACTTCCGTTATGGTCTCCTGTTACGGTTCTTGAGAAACGTGAAGATTAGGCAAGTCATTCTTCTTGGTCACCGGTATGAATTTCGCATGTTTGCTTTTAACCGTAAACCGTGAAAGTTTAGAATCAATTCTAGACGGTTTAGGAGCAATTGAGGATTAGATCTTTGGATAACCGTGGGTTGGACGATTTAGCACTTCCTTTATTGTAGGAAGTACCGGTCCTTTGTCACCCCGGTTTCTCGCTCTATTTCCCTACGCAGAATGAATGGATCATCACGAACAACACGAATTCTAGACATTTGTGATAAAGACCAAGCTTTTCACTTCGTCCCAGTCGTTCTCGAGAGATTCCATGAGAATAGAAGAAGTTAGAATCAAATGTATAGAGGTAAAGGGATAAAGAATCAAAAGGGTAGGAGGATAAAGAGGAATAAAGGAGTGATGTCAAATCACTAATCGCTAAACGTAAGACTATTAGCATCGTCACTCCGGCCGGTATAAAAATTTGATTCCAGAAATGTCAAGCTAAATCACTCAAGCACGCCACTTGTGAATGGCGCATCGTAATCGACTTAAAACCGCTCAAACACGAATGCAATGAAGATCGGAGAGTATAGTGTTTCCCAGTCGTTAAGTCCCAACGAGTGTCGAGAATAGTCAAACGTTTAGTGATCGCGAGATTTGAACGGAAAAGATATTTGTGGATGATTATAACTAAGGAAAAAGCCCATAAACTACAGGGGCTTAAATGCAAATTAAAGAAAATTTAAAAGATAAAATCTATTAAATAAATGCTATCACCATATTTAAAATGATGTTTTTTTTTTATGTTTTTACAAAAACGACGAAATTAAAATCTACGTAACGCACAAAATAAAAAGTGAAACTTACACAATATTAACCCTAAAAATATGAAAATATTTTTACAAACCTAATGATAAAAGAAAATTTATAGAAAAGAAAATTATTTTTATAACTATTTAATTAATTATTATTAATTAAAACTATTTTAACTATTTAATAATTACCTAAAATACAAGAAATTAGGAAATAAAGCTAGAAAAATAAAATTAACACTTGGAAAAGTTTAAAATAACAAACTAGAATTTTCAAAACTATTTTTGTAATTTTCTGATTATTTTTCTATTTTCTATGAATTTTAAACTATTTAAAACTAATTAAATTATTTAAAAATACAAATTTAACTAAGAAAAATCTAGAAAAATACTCTTTTCTCTTTTTATATTTATCTTGACTTAAGAAAATTGAAAAATTATTTTTTTGAAGCTTTTCTTAATTTTTTGTATTTAAAACTATTTAAAAATGCTTAAAAACTAGTTTAAATTAAGAAAAATAGCAAAACAACTTAGAAAAATCTGAAAATTTCAGGAAAAGTCTAAAATGATATTAAGAAGCTAGGAAAATTAGAAAAACATAGGGTTATGAGTAAGATTATGGAACTGATAAGCAAGAGCTTATTAAAATAAGCACTAGAATAAGCTAATGGAGTCCAAAGGGCACCAAACTGTTACACAAGCTATAATAAGCTAAAATAACTCAAAAGCAACAACTCTCAACTGCTTATGACCTCTGGATTACAAGTAGCAATGATTTGATGGAATGAGATTTAAAGCTAAAAGCAGTTCTGAGGAGCTACTTTGAGCTTATACACAAACTACCACACTAGCTAAAGATGGAAAATGTAGTGGGAACATGAAGAAGACCGGCTAAGATTGTTTAAACCAAAATTAGACCTAGTGAAGCTCAAATGAGACCTGGGTGAACCATGCAAAACTGCGCATCCCCATGCAGCTTAACATTCTCTGCATGCGGGAGTTAGCTCCTTTGAACAAGCTCTTTTGAGCTTTTGGAAAAATTATAAAATTCCACTAAAATAGGCATAATCAACTAGACCAGAAACAATTTCTAAAACCACAAGTTACATTGAAAATAATTCAGAAATGAGCTCATTAAAAATCTTCTTAGAATGGCTCAAACTGAGATTTTCTGTTTTTGACTTTTGAAGATAATGATGAACTTTGGATCTAATATTATCACTGATGATGATGTTATAAGATGTAATAATACTAATACAAGCTATGTTTGATGATTCTAAACACAAATCAATGGCCTGCAATTCCTAAAACTCACAACAGTGACAGTGAGAAAGATTTAAGTAGAATTTTGACTTTGACAGTATATAGGCTTAGATTATTGACAGATATGATCATGAAATGGCTAAGCAAGCATGAACCAATAGAAACCTACCCTTGCATCAACCTATAAATCAGTTAAAGCCAATGAACCAAACACCCTTTAGGCGACCAATGAGCAATCTTACTGAGCTAAAAGGTAATAAAAGACTTGTAATCAACTTGTAGGGTTAAATTAACTATATAGGAACAGATTTCTACAAACTTAAACGGATTACACTGACATTAATCCATAGAACCAAAGTTAACTAATATTATGCTAAAACTAGAAAATTAAAGAAAATAGTTAAACACCTTAACCATTGTTTGAATATGATCCTAAACAAGATGATATGAATCTTGAGACCCTTTTTAGACCTGCTGCACATCCAATATCCAATTTCCCTCCTCCTTTGACTTTTGTTGACCTTGCATCCAAAATGTTTGAAACTTACCAACAAGCTTACAAAAAGCTATTTAAAGCTTATACAAACTTGTTTGATGTTGAAACTAAGCTGTTAAAAGCTTTATCACAAAGATTTGAAAATTAAAATTGCAACAGTAGATGAGAAATGTGAAAAGTGAAAACAACTTGGACTTGAAGCTCAAAATTATATTAAACTGATAATATGACTTGAAGTTGATACAATGAAACAAAAGATAACAAATTTTCAACTAAACTAAAACATTTTTATAAAACGACATTTTAGAAAATATAAAAACTAGCTACTCGCTCTTCTCTTCTTCTTCTCCTTTTTATACTTCCAAAAGTCTCCACGTGTCCTCTAGATCGTTTCCCACCTCTCAAATTAGCCAATGGATCAGTAATGAGCATATTGGCCTTTTTATCATTTTGGCGGAAAGAGTGTATTTGACTTTAGGACTCTTTGACCGCAACTAGGGGGGTGGAGGTGTAGGGTGATGATGAGTGGGATTTGGAAGAGATAAGGGTAAAGGAGATGGGTGAAAGGTTCGAGGAGTAACTTGGTCCAATTGGGAAGAAACATGTGGGAGGAAAAAGCGGAGGTTTGATCGCTTGTTTGACCAAGGGTCAAAACAGGAAAGGGTCAAAGGTCAAAATGGCGGGGGTCACAATTCAAAAGGGTCTTTGTTAATTTTGACAATATAACAAGGACTAGTTTGTAATTCTTCCAAACTTGAGGGCCATTCCTGTAATTTTCTCAAAGTTAATACAAGGACCAATATTGACAAGCTTCAAAAGTACAAGGACTTGTTTTGACATTTTCAAAATTCCGGGACCAAACTTGACAATTTCAAAAGTTCGTGGACCTTTTACGCCATTTTACAAAAGATTTATTCAAGGACCATTTTTGACAAATTAGAATATTTCGGGACCTTGAATAACATTTCTCTTTATTTAGATTTACCAGGACTGCTTTTTGACAACTTTTGAAACTTGGGGACTAAAGCGCCAATTATGCAAATTTGATACGTTTTTCACCGATTTTGATATTTTGCATTTAAAACACATAAAACACTTATTTGTGATATTTTTATCATTTTGATGCATTTAAAGTGTTTTCGGATGTTTTGCGCTTAAATGGTACAAAATGATGAGTATTTAGACACTCATCAATCCCCACACTAAGATATTGCTAGTCCCTAGCAATGTTTTGAGAAAAATTAATGGATTTCAATCTCTTTACCAAAAGCCATTACTTCGGAGTAGCCAAATGTTTCAGTTCAAGTAAGAACCTTGGTACACCGATAACCAAATGATTTTGAGCAAACCACCGACTTTCAACGGATTTGATTTGTCTTTACCGTGTCGCCGTTTGCTCGGACTAGCCAACTCTTAGATAAATTATCAATATTATCTTTGGTGAGTCGATTACCAATTATGGTTTTTCCATCGCCTTTACCACAAGCCATAAACTTGCGGGCTAGCCAACTCTTCACTTTTAAGGATATGGTGAATGAATACCATACAATTTTGGGCAAATTGTAAGCCGTCAACGGATTTGAGATATCTTTACCAAGAGCCGTTTGCTCTGGATTAGCCAATCCTTATGTGGGTTAGACATGGTGGATGATTACCATTTGTTGTGTTTAGTACATAGTACTTCCACTAAAAAATTTTAAAATTTGGCCATTTTGGGGAAAAAGGGACTAAAGGGTACATTTATGATCAAAATTAGCGAATTTCCCCACACTTAGAAATGAATATTGTCCTCAATATTCAAAGTACCTACTGTAATGCGAAACTTAGAACGTAAAAGATAACATTTACTAGCTAAGTGTGGAAACACAACAATTATTCTCTTTTTAATATATACAATTTTCATTTATTTATTTTTTAGATCTATATACAACATGTGGGCATCTCCCCACACTAGGGTGGTACACACGGTGAAAACCCATGTTAAGCTAATTTTTTTGATTACCGAGTCGCTAGCTTGACTCGACCCGCAATTCATTGGTTCATGGGAAGTAAGTGGAAGAAACAATCTCCATCGGACTTTCATTCAAGATGTTTGGATAAACATTGAAGTACGTGAAAGTTCCACACCGATGAGATATATTCCGGCTCAAGAATGATAAATGAAAATGCCGGTCAAAATAGTGTCTTCATTCCCAAGGAGAAAAGGAACGAGAAACCACACCATCTATGAAAAATGGAATAAAGATGTGCATCACAATGCAATCCCATTCTTCATTAGTGAGAAGCAAATCACCATTTGTTATATTTTTAAGCTTAGACTTGAAGCTTGTATGGTGATTGGCAACAAAATTTCCGGGAGGAGAGTGAGAAACGGTTTTCAATCAATGATTTTCAAGAAAGAGGATGTCTCCTCCTCGAATCATAGAATATTGTCAATCCTATCGTTGGAATTGACTCATCACTAAGAAAAGCATCGACCTCATTCCAAAGTTATCATCTTCCTCATCCGGAATAGAGAAGGAATGGAAGAGTCGGAAATGGGACAAGAAATGAGTGCATGATCATTATATAGGAGATTTTCGGTTTTCATTGAAAGATCGGCTTTGAAATCAAAGAGATCATCGTCACTTTTGCGATGAAAGTGGACATCTGTGAGTAAGTTCATCGGTGAACTCCTCAAGAAGATGATCTAAGCTATCAAGCTCGGAGGTGATCCTCAACATACTCGATGTTTCCATGAGAAGTACAATCGCATTAATATCGGAGAAAGTTTCAAAATGATCTTTTGAACACTCAAGAGGAAATAGAATCACACATGATCGAGAATTCCTGTGACTCTCTTGGGATTGGGACAAGGTTCTCAACACTAGACTTTATGAATTCGTCCGATTCCTTTTCGTGAACAAGGTCAAGATGCTCGTCCCCATGTCGAGAGTGAGTGGGAGCTTCGGGTGTGATAGCGCTTGTTTGAGATGGAATCTCAACTGCCGGATATCATCGATGAGCTTGATGAATCAAGTGTATCATCATCATCACCGCCATCGAATAAAACGAAATTGAGAGCTAAATCGGTCGCTTTATCTTTTGCAATTGATTCCTTAATGATTTCTCAAAGGCAATTTGGGATTTTATTTAGCAACCGATCTTCGCCTAGCAATTCTTCCATGGATTTCTCATGTGAATTTTGAATGACAGGACATTGTGGGAGTGGAGATTTGTCAAAACCGGAAGGTTGACATTGATAATCATCATGAGGACCCCCACAATGTACACAAGAAATACTGGGAACATTATGAAGTGTAGTTTTATTAAACTCCTCAGCTCTTTTCACTAACTCTAGAAGTTCTAGATAAGTGTCTTGTTGGGTTTGTTGAGGAGTTTGATTTATTTGGTACTGTGGAGGTTGGTCGTGATATGGATAGTCGTAATTGTTACAAGGAAATGGATTCCCTGTTTGACAATCAGAGCTGGAATGGGGACCTCCACAGTTCTCACAACAAAATGATTGTTGTGGGTGGTCATGTGAATAATATGGAATTTGGTCATTTCCAAAGTCCCGAGTGTTACCAAAAACTGCTCGTAGACAAACGTGTTTCGGATTGACACTCAAATCCTTGGTGAGGACCTCCACAATATTCACAACAAGAATGTTGGTTATATGAAGATGAGTCGGGTGTGGTGGGTAATTGGAAAAGTTAGAGGAGTCGTTAAATGAGTTCGATAAGGATCATAATCAAATGAATTCCTCGAACCACAAAATAAACAACTCCGCTACGAATATCATTACCACATTGTACACACGCACACTAACGATGTGGTGAACCATAAAGAGGCTCACCACAACCGACACAAGGAATAAACGATTCTATTTGAGAGTTATGAAGAGGAATCGCTTTATTCAAAGAATCATCAAAACCAACATGGTGATCGAATGACTATTAAGTCTCGAAGAACATTTTGAAAAATCCGGAGGTGGGACAAGTGGTGTGCTCGAGAGCTAGCAATTTCCACCACTTCCGTTATGGTCTCCTGTTCGGTTCTTGAGAAACGTGAAGATTAGGCAAGTCATTCTTGCGGTCACCGTATGAATTTCGCATGTTTGCTTTTAACCGTAAACCGTGAAAGTTTAGAATCAATTCTAGACGGTTTAGGAGCAATTGAGGATTAGATCTTTGGATAACCGTGGGTTGGACGATTTAGCACTTCCTTTATTAGGGAAGTACCGGTCCTTTGTCACCCCGGTTTCTCGTTCTATTTCCCTACGCAGAATGAATGGATCATCACGAACAACACGAATTCTAGACATTTGTGATAAAGTCTCAAGCTTTTCACCGTCCCAGTCGTTCTCGAGAGATTCCATGAGAATAGAAGAAGTCGAATCAAATGTATAGAGGGTAAAGGGATAAAGAATCAAAAAGGGTAGGAGGATAAAGAGGAATATTTTTGGTATTTTTGAAAACATGATGTAAAACTAAGAATGAAAATCTTTTGGGATTTTGGATTATATAGATGGTATAAACAAGGAGTGATGTCAAATCACTAATCTGCTAAACGTAAGACTATTAGCACTTGCTCCCGGCGTGGCGCCAAAATTTGATTGGTTCCAAACAATCAAGTCTAATCACTCAAGCCTCGCCACTTGTGAATGGCGATCGTAATCGACTTAAACCGCTCAAACACGAACGCAATGAAGATCGGGAGAGTATAGTGTTTCCCGTGTCGTTAAGTCCCAACGAGTCATGCGAGAATAGTCAAACGTTTAGTGATCGCGAGATTTGAACGGAAAAGATATTTGGATGATTATAACTAAGGAAAAAGCCCATAAACTACAGGGGCTTAAATGCAAATTAAAGAAAATTTAAAAGATAAAATCTATTAAATAAATGCTATCACTATATTTAAAATGATGTTTTTTTTTATGTTTTACAAAACGAAAATTAAAATCTACGCGACGTACAAAATAAAAACGTGAAACTTACACAATATTAACCCTAAAAATATGAAAATGGTATTTTACAAACCTAATGATAAAAGAAAATTTATAGAAAAGAAAATTATTTTATAACTATTTAATTAATTATTATTAATTAAAAACTATTTTAACTATTTAATAATTACCTAAAATACAAGAAATTAGGAAATAAAGCTAGAAAAATAAAATTAACACTTGGAAAAGTTTAAAATAACAAACTAGAATTTTCAAAACTATTTTTGTAATTTTCTGATTATTTTTCTATTTTCTATGAATTTTAAACTATTTAAAACTAATTAAATTATTTAAAAATACAAATTTAACTAAGAAAAATCTAGAAAATACTTTTTCTTTTTATATTTATCTTGACTTAAGAAAATTGAAAATTATTTTTTGAAGCTTTTCTTAATTTTTTGTATTTAAAACTATTTAAAATGCTTAAAAACTAGTTTAAATTAAGAAAAATAGCAAAACAACTTAGAAAAATCTGAAAATTTCAGGAAAAGTCTAAAATGATATTAAGAAGCTAGGAAAATTAGAAAACATAGGGTTATGAGTAAGATTATGGAACTGATAAGCAAGAGCTTATTAAAATAAGCACTAGAATAAGCTAATGGAGTCCAAAGGGCACCAAACTGTTACACAAGCTATAATAAGCTAAAATAACTCAAAAGCAACAACTCTCAACTGCTTATGACCTCTGGATTACAAGTAGCAATGATTTGATGGAATGAGATTTAAAGCTAAAAAGCAGTTCTGAGGAGCTACTTTGAGCTTATACACAAACTACCACACTAGCTAAAGATGGAAAACAGAAGTGGGAACATGAAGAAGACACGCTAAGATTGTTTAAACCAAAAATTAGACCTAGTGAAGCTCAAATGAGACCTGGGTGAACCATGCAAAACTGCGCATCCCCGCAGCTAATAACGATTCTCGCATGCGGAGTTAGCTCCTTTGAACAAGCTCTTTTGAGCTTTTGGAAAAATTATAAAATTCCACTAAAATAGGCATAATCAACTAGACCGAAACAATTTCTAAAACCACAAGTTACATTGAAAATAATTCAGAAATGAGCTCATTAAAATCTTCTTAGAATGGCTCAAACCGAGATTTTCTTTTGACTTTGAAGATAATGATGAACTTTGACTTTAATGAACTTTGGATCTAATATTATCACTGATGATGATGTTATAAGATGTAATAATACTAATACAAGCTATGTTTGATGATTCTAAACACAAATCAATGGCCTGCAATTCCTAAAACTCACAACAGTGACAGTGAGAAAGATTTAAGTAGAATTTTGACTTTGACAGTATATAGGCTTAGATTATTGACAGATATGATCATGAAATGGCTAAGCAAGCATGAACCAATAGAAACCTACCCTTGCATCAACCTATAAATCAGTTAAAGCCAATGAACCAAACACCCCTTTAGGCGACCAATGAGCAATCTTCTTGAGCTAAAAGGTAATAAAAGACTTGTAATCAACTTGTAGGTTAAATTAACTATATAGGAACAGATTTCTACAAACTTAAACGGATTACACTAACATTAATCCATAGAACCAAAGTTAACTAATATTATGCTAAAACTAGAAAATTAAAGAAAATAGTTAAACACCTTAACCATTGTTTGAATATGATCCTAAACAAGATGATATGAATCTTGAGACCCTTTTAGACCTCTTGCACATCCAATATCCAATTTCCCTCCTCCTTTGACTTTTGTTGACCTTGCATCCAAAATGTTTGAAACTTACCAACAAGCTTACAAAAAGCTATTTAAAGCTTATACAAACTTGTTTGATGTTGAAACTAAGCTGTTAAAAGCTTTATCACAAAGATTTGAAAATTAAAATTGCAACAGTAGATGAGAAATGTGAAAAGTGAAAACAACTTGGACTTGAAGCTCAAAATTATATTAAACTGATAATATGACTTGAAGTTGATACAATGAAACAAAAGATAACAAATTTTCAACTAAACTAAAACATTTTTTATAAAAACGACATTTTTAGAAAATATAAAAACTAGCTACTCGTTCCTCTCTTCTTCTTTTCTCCTTTTTATACTTCCAAAAGTCTCCACGTGTCCTCTAGATCGTTTCCCACCTCTCAAATTAGCCAATGGGTGAGTAATGAGCATATTGGCCTTTTTTATCATTTTGGCGGGAAGAGTGTATTTGACCTGTGTTGACTCTTTGACTGCAACTAGGGGGGGGGTGGAGGTGTAGGGTGATGATGAGTGGGATTTGGAAGAGATAAGGGTAAGGGAGGTGATGGGTGAAAGGTTGCAGTTGCAGCATGTAACTTGGTCCAATTGGGGAAGAAACATGTGGGAGGGAAAAAGGCAGTTTGACTGCTTGTTTGACCAAGGGGTCAAAACAGGGAAAGGGTCAAAGGTCAAAATGGCAGGGGGGTCACAATTCAAAAGGGGTCTTTGTTAATTTTGACAAGGCTGAGTAGACAAGGACTAGTTTTGTAATTCTTCCAAACTTGAGGGGCCATTCCTGTAATTTTCTCAAAGTTAATACAAGGACCAATATTGACAAGCTTCAAAAGTACAAGGACTTGTTTTGACATTTTCAAAATTCCAGGGACCAAACTTGACAATTTCAAAAGTTCGTGGACCTTTTCGCCATTTACAAAAGATTTATTCAAGGACCATTTTGACAAATTAGAATATTTCGGGGACCTTGAATAACATTTCTCTTTATTTAGATTTACCAGTGGACCTGTTTTGACAACTTTTGAAACTGGGGACTAAAGCGCCAATTATGCAAATTTGATACGTTTTCACCGATTTTGATATTTTGCATTTAAAACACATAAAACACTTATTTGTGATATTTTTATCATTTTGATGCATTTCTGAGTGTTTTCAGATGTTTTTGCAGTTTAAATGGTACAAAAATGATGAGTATTTAGACACTCATCAGTGATGTCTTGAATTATGCCTTCCTTGCTTCTAGACTTCAATCTGCTAGCCTACAGACTAAGCTTCTCCATACTTCTGGTATTGTAACTGCTGGTCCCTCTTTTGATGATGCTCTATGTACTTTTAATGTGAATATGGATATTGACCTTTTGAGTAACCCTAGCGAGATCGCTGCCCCCAAACTTATGAAGAAATTGGCAGATATATATTTCGATCGGGTTACCCAAACTGTTGAATCTACATTCCATCTTTCTCCTCGACGATGGCGTTATGGAGTTCTCTAAGGAGGATCATACTTGATTGGCTTAGGGTGGCTCGATATCCGGACCGGGACAAACTATGAGTGCTAGGGCTTATCGTTGTGTGCTATGCTATCGGTTGGGTGTTCCTCTTTCACCGCTCGTGCACCGTGTTCACTGTTCTAAGGTATTTACTAGAGATATTTATGGGGATCACGCTGTTTCGTGCGCGGGTATTGTTGGCATTAAACATCGGCATAACCTTGTGCGTGATGTTCTTGTTGATATATGTTCTCGGTCCGGAATTTCGGCTCGTAAGGAGGTGGATATTGGGCTTTATGGAGATAGGGACAGATCCTTACGACCAGCTGATATATTACTTTACTCTTGGGATAGTGGGCGTGATGTATGCTTTGATCTTACGGGATCATCGCCCCTGACGCAATCTGGGATGACTGATCTTATGCCAGGGTGCACGGTCATTGATGCCGCACAACGTAAACGTGTCAAGTATGATGCTAAATGTGCGGATATTGGATATGGGTTTCTCCCCTTTTCATTTTCTTCTTTTGGAGAACTTGAGAAGGATGCAGTAACCTTACTGAAGCGCATTCGACGATTCTCTATGACTCAAGATATTGGGGCACGTGCTGCGGTTCATATTTTTAATAGGATTGGTTTTGTTATTGCTAGAGGTGTGGGGGCCCAGTTAGTTTCTCGGCTTCCCACTAATTTTTTGTAAATCCTTTGAGTTTTTAATAAAGTGTTGATTTATAAAAAAAATAATAATAATAATAATAATAATAATAATAATAATAATAATAATAATAATAATAATAATAATAATAATAATAATAATAATATACACATTAGTGATTTTGGGACTAAGTTTGAAAAAGTAGTTAATAATTGTTGAAGACACAAAGTTAAACTACAAAAATAATAATAATAATAATAATAATGATAATAATAATAATAATAAGAATAAAAATAAATAAATAAATAAAATAATAATAATAATAATAATAATAATAATAATAATAATAATAATAATAATAATAATAATAATAATAATAATAATACTCAGACCGGCTCAGAGTGGTCCCGATAATTTGGTCAGGGGACTATGAATGCCGAACTTACAGATGTGTACTATGTTATCGGCTAGGCGCTCCACTCTTCTCGATCAGATGCCGTGTTCGCCTTGCTCCAAGGTTTTCACGAGGGATATTCACGGGATCATGTCAGATCGTGTCTTTGCGCTATTGGTATTAAACATCGGCACAACATAGTGCGTGACACTTTGATTGATATCCGTTCTCGATCCGGGGTCTCACTCGAAAGAGGTTGACATCGGATTGGGTGGAGAAAGGGAGCAAGTCTTACGGCCGCAGATATCTTGCTCTATTCTTGGGATGGAGGCGGGACGTATGTGTCGATTTGACGGTTCGTCCCACCTCACACAAACCGGTATGATGGATTTTGTGCCGGTCGTGCGATGATTGACGCGCAAAACGTAAGCGCATCAAATACGGAGCCAAATGTATGAGACATTGGATATGGGTTCACCCTTTCTCATTTTCCTCCTTAGAGAACTTGAGGTCGACGCGTGACCTTACTTAAGCGGATCCGAAGTTCTCTATAACTCAAGACATTGGGCCATGTCGCTCATATCTTCATTAGGATTAGTTTTGCCATTGCTAAAGGTGTGGGAGCCCAGATTGTTTCGAGGCTCCCCACTAATTTCTTGTAATCCACCGGTTCTGTTTCTAATGAAAGTGATGTTTTATAAAAAAAAAATAATAATAAAAAAAAAAATAATAATAATAATAATAATAATAATAATAATAATAATAATAATAATAACACCAATCAATACATTGGTGTGGGCGATTCCTGGCGATGGTGCTTCCTTCGTCTTGATCCTCTGTACCATTGTGTTTTGACCCCATTGATCCAACTCCCTTGTTGTATTCATTGATCCAAAATCTAGGTTGGAGCAGGTGGTTTTTCCTTTTGTTCGTTTTGGTACTTTTAGGTGGTGGGTTTTGATCCTTGAAATCCGCTTTGTCCTGAGTAGTTCTGTGTGAGGGGGCTCGTGGAAGTTTTCTTGTTAAAGCCTGCTGCTTGTCCTTAGGTGGTGGGTTTGTTTGTTTCGACTTGATTACTTGTGGAAGGCCTTCTTGATCCCAGTGTTGATCTTGCTTGGTTGCGTTTTGGCAGTTTGTCCTTTTCTGGTGTTGCGTTTTGCTGGGTACAGTGGGGGACCAACGGGTGTGAAAGCGATTTGATTGTTGGGATTGCGTTTTGGCTAGGGGCCCATAGGTGATACGTATTGCCAGTGGGGTTGTTTTACCAGTTTTGTGTTGCGGTTTGTCCCAATAGTGATAAGTTGCTTTTTGCCTTTGGGTGGAAGTTGCGTTTTGATATTTGGTTGTCTTCTTGCGTTTTGTCCTATTAGTGATAAGTTGGTTTTTCTTGCCTTTTTGCCTTGGGTTTTTATTGCGTTTTACCTTATAAGAGTTTTGCGATTTATAACTTGTACTCTTGCGTTTTGAGTTTTTGAGGAGATTTGTGATTTGCCATGGCTAGCCACGCTGTATCTCGGATATCTTGCCCGTTACAAGGTTGTGAAGGGTGCAGTGGGGGAAATGGTAAAGGGCTTACTAAGAAATATTTTATTGGCCATTTGAATACTCGTCATTTTAAAATGGATGTTTAAAAGGCTTCACACAAGGATCGGGTTGCTAGAGATTTTTCATTATTTTCCGCGCTTGACCATGCACTTCATGCGGCGGGTGTCTGGCTATGTGGGGTGTGTTTTTGCACCCACACTTTTAGTAAAAATTGTAAACATGCCGACGGCGAAGTGGTTCTAGCACCTAGTTTCCATGAAGTTGCGATCTATGGCATTACTGAGCCTCCTAGACCAGTATTAGATGCAGTGAATGGTGCTATTGTTGCATCAGCTATTACTGTTGATGATGGTGGTGACGGGTTCGATCCTTCGGTACCCTTACAGGTGGGTGAGTCATTTTGCTTCGACCTCAACCTCCTTGGTCGTTTTTTATTGAAGAAGTTGCGTACGGTTAAATGTATCCCCCCTAGGCTACGTCTCGGGTTTGCTAAGATTTTTCGTAATGCACTAGACAAGGTCCTTCCGTGCTCGGGGAATTTATCGATGTGAGTGCAACTCCTTATCCTACCATGTTGCGTTTTGACCACCTTCACGCCAACTAATAGAGCCCAACGACGTTCTGAAGAGCGTGAATGGTTTCAGTTTGAATGTATCTCTCGGGCTATTCTTCGTTGGAAGGATCCTACAGATAGGATTGGATTGGTGATGGAATGCTTAGCTGGGGTTGCTCCATCCCTTGGTGGGATGGAGAAACCCAAAAATCATGATGTAGCTAACCTGGTTCAATGTAAACGTAAACTAGGGGACGGGCACTTTACTGCTTCCATTAAGGTGCTTACGTCCTCTGGTGTTGCCCCCTCTATATTTGGCACCTTGCATGAGTTAGAGGCCAAACACCCCTATGCCCCACTTCCAATTTTGTCATCTTCTCCTCTTGGTGAAGATACTCTTATTGTGCATAAGGACTTGGTGTTGGATAGGATCCGCAGTTTTCCAAAAAGGACATCATGTGGTCGGGATGGGCTTAGAGCACAACATTTAATGGATATTTTGGGAGGGGTTGCGTCCGCTATTGCTGATGATCTGCTTGGTTCTATCACTGGTGTTGTCAACATGTTCCTTGGTGGAAAGTGCCCTGCTCTATTAGGGGAGTATATTGCTAGTGCCCCTTGACTCCTTTGGTCAAGCCGGGTGGAGGCATACGCCCTATTGCTGTCGGCACGGTGTGGCGTAGGCTTGTATCGTAGGTTGCTTCTTCTTCTATTGGCAACGCTATGAATACCTATCTGCAGGACTTTCAATTTGGGGTCAGCGTTCCGGGTGGTTGTGAGGTTGTTCTTCATTCGGTGAATCGGCTTATTGAGTCTAAGGGTCACAATGTTGGGTTTTCTATGTTGTTGGTGGATTTTCAAAACGCTTTCAATCTGGTCGATAGGAGTGTCCTTCTTCAGGAGACTAGGATGCGATATCCTTCTATTGCTCCTTGGGTTGAGTTTTGCTATGCCAGACTTGCTAGACTTTATTATGATGATGCTATCCTTTGGTATTGTCAAGGGGTTCAACAAGGGGATCCGCTAGGTCCATTGCTGTTTGCCCTCGCTTTGCACCCCCTAGTCCAAACCATCAATCGGTCCTGTGAGCTTACACTTCAGGCTTAGTATCTTGATGATGGTACGATTGTGGCAGATACTCTTATGGTTGCCAAAGCGCTTGACATTATTATGACAGATGGTCCGGCTCAGGGATTGTTTTTGAATGTCGATAAGACTGAACTTTTCTGGCCTATGGAGGACCCTAGAAGCAGGGTGGAGGGTGTTTTTCCTATAAATATCTCTCGTCCAGTCAATGGTGTCAAACTTCTTGGTGGTTCAGTTAGTTTGGATGAAAGCTTTTGTCAGGATCTGGCTTTGAAAAGGGTTTCTAAAACTATCATGCTTATAGAAGCTATACTTAAACTTAATGACCCCCAATGTAAGCTCCTTCTTCTTCGTAATTGTGTCGGGGTTACGAAATTATCTTATGCTTTGAGGACATGTTCCCCTTTGTACGTACGAGAGGCCCAAGTCCGGTTTGATTAGGTGTTACGTGCTTCCTTGGAGAAGATTATTACGGCCTCCGGACCAGGGTTTGGTGACTGGCAGTGGCGGCTTGCTAATCTCCCAATCAGGATGGGTGGGATTGGCATCTTTGCTGCTAGTGACATTATCCAGTATGCTTTCCTCGCCTCTCGTTTGCAAACTAGTGACCTGCAGGACCAGATATTGGTAAAAACGGGCATTAATTCTCATGGTCCTTCGTTTCAGCATGCTCTCGATACTTTCAACATTGCTTGTAACATAGATATGCTCTCTGTCACCTCTGACGCTCCTGCCCCCATATGATGGAAACCTTGGCAAGGTGTTACTTTGGTGTCATTGAGAAAGATCTTGTTCCCAAGTACTCGTTAAGTCCAAGGCAAGTGACTATTCTCAGTTGTACCCGTGCCCCACATGCACAAGATTTCCTATTCACCATACCTATTGATGGGTTAGGCCAGAGGATGAACCATTGCCAGTTCCGTTCGATATTGTGTTATAGGCTTACCATACCTATGTTTTCTGAAGGTATTCTTTGCCCGAGTTGCAATGCGCATCATATGGACCAATGGGGAGACCATGCAGTTCACTGTTCCAGTGAAGTGGGTGTGAAGTTCAGACATAACCTGGTGCGTGATATCCTCGTCGACATATGTTCCAAGGTTGGGATCACGGTGAGAAAAGAGGCTCCAATGGGGTTTCTTTCGAGAGATGGGAAAGAGTTACGACCTGCAGACCTGCTATTATTTAATTGGATCCAAGGTAAGGACGCATGTTTGGATGTGACTGGGATCTCTCCTTTTGCGGGTATTGATGCAACTTTGTGGGCTCCGGGGGTAGCATTACATAATGCTGTGGAGAAGAAGAAAAAGAAATATGTGTCCAAATGTGAAGAAAACGGTTACATGTTCATTCCATTTGCTTTGTCCACATTCGGGGAGCTTGACGCGGAAGCTTTGGATACACTTTCACGCATCAAGACCATTGCTGTTTGCTACTCGAATAATGTCAAGAGTGGTGATTTTATTTTTCATAGACTAAGTTTTTGTATCTAGAAAGGAGTGGGAGCCCAACTAGTGTCTCGGCTTCCCACCAATTTCTTGTAAATCCTTTTGGTTTTCTAATGAAATGATGTTTAGATAAAAATAAAAATTATAATAATAATAATAAATAATAATAGTAATAATAACTTAATAACAAAAAACTAAAAAATATAAAAACACATAAAAATAAAAAATAATTAAAAGAAATAAATTAATAAAATAGTAATAATAAATTAATAAAAAAAATTAGAAAAATAATAATAAAAAAATTATTAAATTAACGCACGGACTAAATAATAATAAACTTATATGAGAATATTTATATCATTTCAACATCTAAACCAACAATTGATGGTCAACTTAACTGATTTAGTGGTCAATGAACCAAATCCGATACGGGTCAAAATAACAGCAAGAAGATCTGTTAATTTAAAAAAAAAAATCAATTTTGTTAAACTCGACAAACGATAAGGACGATTTTCGAAATTAACTCTAATATACTAAAAGGATCTTATGGGTCCACAAGCACAAATATAGACCCATATTTACAAGTAAATATCAAAATAGAGTTGAGATCCATATAGAACTCATATTTGTCATAAAACCAATAAACCAATCATAGTCATCCATTTTCTATTTAAATTAATAAAAAATCATTTTTCATCCTTTTTTTTTAAAACAACATATCTTGCAAACGGTAAATATTCAAGCTACAAAAAATACACCATTGTGACGAGAATTAAATTATCTTTCTATAGATATGCATTGTTATATACTTTCGACGAAGTTTTTTTTTTTAAAAATTTAACCCAGAAAAATCATATGTGATTCGTAAAAATCAAATCACATATGATTTTAACAAATCACATGTGATTTTTACAAATCACATGTGATGCCTTCGACTAATTTTTTAAAAAAATTCGTCGAAAGTATATAACAACGATATCTATAGAAAGATAATTTAATTTCGTCGAGATTATGATTTTTTCGACGTAACGATTAACGGTTTGTAGATATTTAATTTAAAAAAGGTGAATATATTTTAATAAAATAAATGAGTTGGTAGGACGGTTGACGGCTTTTATGACAAATACGTAGCTTATAATGAACTTTTCTCTATCAAAATAAAACAATTTCTCAATAAACTCTATTTATAACTTATACATCTATATTTTTGGGTATTACACCTACTCACAGACACTCTCTTGCTTTCATATCATTTCATTTCACACACACTATTTACACCATAAAAAAACACACACACACAAAAAAACAAAACCCTCTACGAATCAGCCACCATTTTCAATGATCTAATCTTGCTCAGTTTCTAGAATTGCGTTCGAACAATGTTTGCTTGTGGGTCATCTGTGTTTGCACACCAGGTGTTTGATAAAATGTCCCATTGACTTAAATGTTGTATTTTTGTGGGGTTTTGATTAGGCTATGCTATTGTTTGTTATAAGATGAAAAAGGGTATCATAAGTGGTTAATTAAGCTGTTTAGTTAGCCTTTATTTCATTTGTTTTGGGCTTTTTCTAAGATTATTATTAGTGTTTAGTGTTAGTTGAATTTTGAAACCTTAATGGCACCCACCAAATGTAAGCTCGAAAAAACCAACGTGGGGGAGGAAGTTTTAGACTTAGTTATACCTTACATACACAATGTTGAGGACCAAAACTCTGTTTCTTTAGTTTCCCGTAAGTGTTATGCGACTGATGGCATTACACGTAAGCGCCTAACTGTCCACACACTTTACTCCAACCCTTCTTGTTTAAGTAAAAGATTCCCATTTCTCAAATCCTTAACACTGAAAGGTCCCCCAAAACATTTTAATGTTAAAGATGATTATGTTATCAGAATCACCCCATGGATTGAACAATTAGCTCTCGAGTTTAGGTGTTTGAAAGAACTTCATATCCGTCGTCTGGTTGTTCATGATGAAGATCTTAAGAAATTGGCGAAAACACGTGGTAAGAATTTAAGGAGTTTGAAGATTAAGAAGTGTAAAGGGTTTTCGACATATGGATTATGGCATGTCTCTAACAATTGGAACCAATTGAGAACTTTGTGTTTGAAAGATTCTGATTATTTTAATGTAAAAGATGGGATTTGGTTACATCAGTTGGCATTGAATAGTACGGTTTTGGAAAGGTTACATGTTACGGATACGGATATTTCTAATGATGCAGAAGATCTTACACTTCTTGCAAAAACTGTTGTAACTCATTAATATCGTTGAAGATTGGAGACTGCTATCTAAGTAAACTAGCAGATGCCTTTAGATATGCCGTTAGGTTAGAACATTTTGGTGGAGATAATTTGGATGAGGAGAATGACCTTGATGGTTTCCTTGATGGATTCCAGTTTCCCCCAAATACACATTCATTTAGTATAAAGGATTTGCCAGTAACTCGATGTTTAACTGCACTCCCTTTTCTGAATCATATAAGGAAATTGAAACTTGAATATGTAGAATTGGTTGATGAGTGCCAGTGTTTGTTGTTTGAGAGGTGCCCCAATTTGGAAGTTCTATATACCGAGGATGTATGTGGAGACAGGGGATTGCAAGTTATTGGTCAGTTTTGCAAGAAATTGCGCAAACTTACCTATACTGGGTTTGTGACCCACGTGGGACTGATTGCTCTGGTAAAAGGATGTACTAATTTGGAGTGTTTAGATGTTATCCTTATAGATATTTCAAATGAAGCTCTCGAGTGTCTAGGAACGCATTTGAAGAATCTTCGTAAATTCCATATGAACTTAGTTAAGAAAGATGGGACAACAGATATGCCGCTAGACAGTGGGATTCGGGTTATGCTGATGGGTTGCAGCAAACTCGAAAGGCTATATATCAGTCTGGGGCATGGAGGATTGACAGATGTAGGTTTGGAATATATCGGGAGATATGGTGCTAATTTGAGGTCTTTGGCTCTGGAGAGTGTAGGAAATTCTAATGCAGGACTTGTAAAGTTATCAGAAGGATGCCCGAAATTAAGAAAGCTAAAACTGATGGATTGTCCCTTTAGCGAGCAAGTTGTTACCAGTTCTGTTTTTAATATACCTTCTCTAAGGTATGTTTGGGGTTACAACAGTGATTTTACTCCTTTGGCACTCACTCGTCCAGAGTTTCAACTTTGAAACATTGGTATGTATGTTCTTCATCATTTACTTGCAAATTATTGTTATTTCCTATTAATAACAGTGTCTTACTTTGAGAGTTTTTGTAGTCTTGGAATATCATGATTGTGAAATTCTATCAATCGCATGCTTTATCTCTTCTCATTAGAATGAGTTAGGTTTTTTTACGTGTTTTCTATTAGACCAAATAAGGGGTTTCTGTATATCTCATGAGCCTAGACACGCCCAGAGTGAAAGCATGCATATATAAAGACAATGAATTAAAAAGTGGATAAAGTTTATGTAATTGATTCCAAATATTAACGAAGATGGCCTCAAAAATTTTAAACTTCACTTCACTTCAGGTACGACTTTTTTCAATAACTTACAGTTGACGCTGAAACATACTAACTTAGAGAGCATTTCTTAGTTTCTTCTCATTCAAAGATTCATGTGTGCTGGCATGGAATAATTACAGGAAATGTGCACTACTTGAGCGTATAGTTGTAGCACCATACTGGCTGATGGTGATTGCATAGTCATCCACTTAGATTGCAATGGATATACAACATATATGGAAACCGAAAGCTAGTGAAATTAGATAGATGACACGGGAAAATATAGTCGGAAATCACTAGTAAACGTACATCACAGATATGAGATGTGTACATTCCAAGGCACTTTGTGAGTTTGTTAATCTTTATAATTGACATAAAAATGAATTTTCAGTTTTTAAATGTCAATTACGTATATGTTTCCACCTTTCTTACTATCACCCTCTAATTTGTTAATCTTTATTGACTCGTATAGGAAGGAGCAAGTCGAAAAGGAAGTCTCCAACAAGTGACGAAATTTAGAAAGAAATTACGTAGTTGCTTGAAGAAGAAATGGCTAATATGAAGAGTAGCACAAGATGTAAGAGATTGAGATGATAAAATTGTTTAAACTCAACTTCCGCATCTGGAATGACTTGTTTGTCAAGACTAATATTAACTTATTTAGCTATAGGTTGTAGTAAAACTTGTTTCGGACTTGTAAAACTTTAACCCGTTTAGCATTGTATGCCATGCACCTCTTGTTTCATTGATGGTTATCCAGATGAACTTGCAGATATGTTTCATTGGTATGCAGCATAATCACTTCATGTGTGCATTCTGCCACTCATTACTTAGCATGATGGGATCAAAAAACAGGTCTTAAATGTATTATTAGATATTCATTGTTTATATATGGTAGACAGAGAGACACACAAGTGTTTATGTGTTGATCTAACCCACTTTGACGTGTGCTGAAAAAACCTACCCATTTTGACCCAGCAAGAAAGGTGGAAACATATAAAGATATAGTCTATTGTTGCATAATGAGAGTTGGATTTTTTAGTCTATTTATTTTGCTGCTATTCTTGTTGCTGTATTGAAGATGATTTGACTAAACACACAAATCTGTTGAGTTAGATATACATGTGTCATTTGTCGACTGCCCAGTACATTGGGACCTTTAAGGGGTCAACATGCAAACGTTACTGACATGTATTATATACATTATATCTTACAGGGACATGAAAATGGTAACTAGAGCTGCAATTATGGCCGGTGCATTACTACTCATATCTGCAAATGAAACTTGCCCGCAACCTCAAACCCTTGAACATTTGGCAGCTATTGAACTGATGCGGCTTAAACATATTATCATTGTGCAAAACAAAATAGATTTAGTTCAAGGAAACGTTGCTGTTAGCCAACATGAAGCCATTCAGAAGTTCATCGAGGGAACAGTTAGTTATCAGTTTGGATAGATAACGGGTCTAAACAGTTCGGATCAAAATATGTAATTATTTGGGTTTGTTTGAAACCGGATATGTGTTTTAGTGTCAAAAACGATATAAAAATTCATTTATGAAATGACTTCTAAACTAATTATTGATTTACCTGTCCGACCCGTGAAAGATAAAACAATATCCTGAATCGACCCATTTAAATGTTTTCGCTGCGTGTAGGGTGTTTTGAGGTTAAACCAAACGATAGAGATTCATCCTGGGATTGTTTTTAAAGAGAATAACGGAGACATCAAGTGTAAACTGATATACAAGAGTATAGTTTCTTTGTGTGCTGATGGAATGAACTAAAGTTTCCCGTCCCTGGTGGACTCATTGGAGTAGGAACAAACGTGGACCCGTACACTGACCAAATCTGATAGGTTGGTGGGCCATGTGTTTATTCATCTTTGGAGGGTGTTTCATATGCTTGAAAAAACACCTCATTGGGTTTGAATTCTAATTATATGAGTGTAGTTTACATCAGGTGAACTTCTTCCTTTTGGAGCGTCTGTTGGGTGTAAATACCAGGGAGAAGATCATCAGGGAAGGGTGTCACAGCTGACAAAACAAGAAGTGCTAATGTTGAAAAATAGGTGAGAGGATTGTATTGAGCAGGAGACTTAATAAACACTGAGGGCTAATCGATTGGGTCGAAATTCAAGGTGGTCAAACAATTGAAATTGCACCTCCCTCAATATATAGGACCCAGGAGTATAAACTGAAACTGTGCTTGTTTTTTCCATTTAGAAACTGATTCTTGTGGCAGGTATACACTGTTTAGAATATATTTGTTTTGTTCAATTTTCTCACCATACTACATACATTAAGTAATACGTAGTATATTAGTAGGAAAATCAACTACCTTTAAAACATGTTCTGATACTATATTACTAGGTAAATCTTCACTGTTTCTTGAGGTCATTTAAGTAACAAAACTTGTTAAACGCATTCGTATGCATAGCCATTCCAAAAGACGCAAAACAACTAAAATGCATAAAGTAAGAAACGACTTTGACCAACATACCCATTAAGGCCATAATACACACTTGAATCTAGTGTTCGGGGTCTAGAAATCACCCCCAAGAATGTATAGCGTTTAAACATACACTTATGTTACGCAATAATTTAGAAAATGTAGCTACTTCAGCTACCTTGGTGGCATCACTGATTAAGAGGTTCTTTTATGAAAGACTACAATGGAAGCTTAGTCATCTCGCTGCTCCAGAACCTGTGGTCAGCGCCTTTGATGATATGTAGCTTGTAGTTTGGTATAACCTTTGCAAAGCCCAATGCCTCTTCTATTCGGACGACTAAATCATCGGATCCGTGAACTGTTAACACCCTGCATAAAATCAACAAGTGATTCTGGTTAAGTTTGACTTTCAAGGGTCAAATAAGTTGTTTCTTAACTTGTGATTTGAGATTCTTAAGTTGTCAAAATGTATAAGATATACACCTACACTCAATTAGATGAATGATGCATTACATTATAAACATTTTTGATGTTTAAATCAATTAAAAAACTAATGCAAATTTGAATCTAAAAATTATAAGGTTTGACCGTGTCCTATATGGCTCTTACTTGCAATCTTTGTCAATTTTGCAGGCTCTCTACGATCATTACCATACGGAAACGTACCTTCACTTTCCCTAACAAACAATAAATGCAAAATGATAAGAAGAAATTATAGTATTACAGATAACTAGGGTGTGTTTGGATATACAGTTTTAAAACAATTTTTGCGACACGAAGAATCTGAAGCAGATAAATGGTTCCTTTAAACTATGGATATTTATTGAAATCCAAGTCTCCATAAGTTGTCTTGATGAAATCTTTACTATCTGTGCAATATTAAAACTTACGCGTTTCTAGCAAAATCAAAACGAAATGCAGTGATCCACTGATCCCTTCCTTTTCTAGCGAATATGCAAG
This sequence comes from Chrysanthemum lavandulifolium, assembly GCA_022545495.1. Taxonomy (NCBI): domain Eukaryota; kingdom Viridiplantae; phylum Streptophyta; class Magnoliopsida; order Asterales; family Asteraceae; genus Chrysanthemum; species Chrysanthemum lavandulifolium. Next base: position 297,100,095 of record CM040238.1, on the reverse strand, counting down.
GCTCATTATAGTACTGCTTTCCTACATGCATACAAAATCAATAAAAAAGTTGTCATTAATTGTAACTCACGAGTTAACAACTTATTTTGGACTTTAAGTCAACAACATTTTTAGTGGTCTCGTCAAGTCTTGGCACAACTCATCAATGAGAGGTTGAACCGGAAACATTTGTGAGCATTAAACGTCATATTAATATAAAGTCCACAAATGACTAATGTACTTTTCAATTTTTGCTAATATGACTAACTTACTTTGAAAAGGTCCAAGATTACTAATGTACTTTCAAATTCTTAACAAGATGACTAACCACTGCATACCCTATCTAAAAAATAATAATTCGCCATTGGCCCTCAATACATAACCCTATCTAAAAAAAATTGCATCGTTGGTTCTCAATACATAATCTTTGTTAGTCCCAAATACATAACCACTGCCCACCACCGCCACCCACCACCCACCGTTACCGCCACCCACTGCCACCACCACCACCACTACCACCAATCATCACCACTACTCACCACTGCCACCCCACCACCACTACTCACCATTGGCAACCACTGCCACTTACCACCACAACTACCACTCATCACTTACCACCACCACCCTCAAGTGGTGGTGGTGATTGGTAGTCGGTGGGTGGTGGTTGCAGTGGGTGGCAGTGGTGAGTGGTGGTGGTGGTGAGTGGTGGTAGTAGGTGGCGGCCATGACTGGTGGTGGTGGTGATAGTGGGTGGCGGTGGTAAATGGGGGTGGTGATTGGTGGTGGTAGGTGGCGGTAGTGGGTGGTGGTTATGTATTTTAAACTAAGTGAGCCAATGTATTAAGGATCAATGATGCAATTTTTTTAACTCAGGTTATGTAATGGTTAGTCATATTGTTAAAATTTGAAAGTATACTAGTGAATAGTGATCTTAGACCTTTTCAAAGTGACTTATTTATATTAGCACAAATTGAAAAGTACATTAGTCATTTCTAGACTTTACTATAAATATCTCGTAAAGAGACTCATTTTAACAAACTCGGTGATTAGTCAAATATGTTTGACTTTAATTTCGTTTCTAGCCTATTCAATCACTAATCAATAGCTCACTTGTGGAGTTTAGGGGTGTTTGGCATTATATTTTAAACAGATAATGTGATACCGAATAATCGTAATCTATATGTCAACCATGCCAAAACATGCTACAAGATATAATGTGTAAGAATAAATTAAAAAAAAAGAAAAAAAAAAAAAAGAACTTGTATTAGTGTTTTGCAAACTTTGCTATTCGGGTGTTTGGTATTGTTGGGATCGCCCCTAACAAGTAAATTGACCGACATTAATATGATTACATTAGTTATTATTTAAGCCATAAACACATGGACTAAAACCGTCATTTATGTAAAGTTATGTGTTGTGTAGGCTATATATACCCCTCCATACTTCCATAGAGGGGTGAGACCAAGTGTACAACTTTATCCTTTCATTATCAATAAAACGTGAGTTTCCTTTCTCTCTCTATACTTTCTCTCTCTAACTATGCAAGACTTAATCTTCCATTTACCAAGACCTCCCGATTCACCATATTCAACCAAATATATGATCCTACAATTGGTATCAGAGCGAGGTTGTCTTTATTGGTTGATTTGTGGTTATATCTTGTCAAAGTTTCAAACTTTTCTTCATCCTTTAACCATTCGAATAAACCATTCTCATCTTCTCCAAAAATCATGTTTTTATAGTTAAAACTCTTAAAGATTTGTCCTTTCTATTAGTTTAAGGTGTTTTATGAAAGACTTGGTAGGTATATTGCTTTACAAAACTCGTTTAGGGTGTTTTTGGTGATTTTTCAAAATTTTGCACTTTCTGCGTAAATTTCCGAGTAAGAATTTTGGGTTTTCAAAAACCTCTTCCGAGTACGGTTGAATATTCCGAGTAACAATGAAGTTTCCGAGTAAGCTAGAAATTTCCGAGTAAGAATTCTGAAAAATTTCCGAGTAAGCTTTCTGAAAACTTCCGAGTAAGAAAGCCGAAAAAACTTCCGACTAAGCTCTCTGAGAAACTTCCGAGTAAGTTACCTGCTATCCACCGAGTAAGGTTCCGAGTTATTTTCACCGAGTAAGGATGTCAGAACTTCCATGTAAGGACTTTCGAAAAGTTCCGAGTTAGGGCAATCCGAGTAAGCTTAAACTTCTGAGTAAGGTAAAGGCTTCAGTTTTTGTTTTCTCCGAGTAAGACTTACTGTTCCGAGTAAGAGTTTTCGAAACGTAAGTAAAAGTGATAAAAACCTAATTTTTCACATAAAAAGAGCCGTTACTCTGCCCGTTTCTTGGTTTGCCATAGAGTAAAGATTTATCGAGCCACGTTAATCAATTTAAGGTGTTTCCGAGTTGGAAGTAAAATGAAAATACTTATTTCTACCAAGTTAAGAGCCGTTATTCTGCCCAAATTTTCTTATAACACCGAGTAAAGGATAATCTTTTTGACAATATCGGATTAATTCATTATCAAAGTTCAATTAAACAATTCAAAAGGCTAGTTTTGGATTTTAAACCGTCATAAATGACTACGGAGTTTATTCTTTATTACTTATTTGAGGTTGAAGTGGAATTTCACGGGCGCGTGTACTTAGTATCTGAAGATATCGGGGTTGGTTGGATGCATGATTCTTCGAGATCCTTGTTCGAGCTTTTAGCCGTCATAATGACAAAGACTTGAGTTGTCTAGTTATACCTGATGTAAGGAGTTACGTTGTTGTGATCACAGTGTATAGCTATCACTTTAAAGGAGTTACGTTGTAGTGCTCAAGTGTCACATGAAGTTGTGGATCATTCAAGAGACATTCATATACAATTAAAGATGGTTGGATGGGTATATGATTTCCTACCTTTATTGAAATTCTCAGTATAGATTCTTAGTCAGACATTATTGCAAGTTTAAGTCATAGCTTCGGGCTATTATACTTCAGTCTCAAGTTCGTCCTACTGAATTTTCTCCATCAATAGTCACTACAAAAAGCCAATAGAATGATAATGGGGTTGGTAAAGAGTTAGCTGATAGGAGTTTAAAAGAGTAAAAAAAAATTATCAGCAATTGATTCTCACGGGATATTTATGGTACTTCACACTTGTTCGATTAATTGGACATATATGGTTGCGCTGTCTCCAATTTCAACGTCAACATAGCAGTATGTTTCCTTATTCATTGAAAACATCAGGGGAAGAGAGTTGAGGTGCTTTGAAATTTCTTTGACTTCTTTGCGAAGACACTCATTTCCCACGAGTCTCTGCACTTAGGGGGAAGAAATGTACACATTGGGGACACAAAACAGGTTCATGTGAACGAGCTTAACCGTTCATTACTATCGGAGAGACGTCCGCATAGATAATCAGTGACTCAGTTTCGTGTTTTTAGTGTTTTCATTTCAACTCTTGCGGGTTGATTTGTGTGAAGTTACCTATAAATGATTTAACCATTCTTATGATGCCTCACACACGGTCATAATAGACCGCAACAATCAGGGGGAAGTAGTAGTGTGCAAGGTGTACGTGTTACGTGTTTGATTGTATCGGGTCAATGAAGAGGGCTATAGGCATATGTACCATTGATTTTTTTGGTAGATTCGCGCCGGGTATCATTATTGCGTCCTTCGTGGTTTGTTTGGTGTGAAGCTTCTACACACGTGAGAAGATCTTGCTGATTTCTTACATGTTACCCCCGAACAGACTTTCCGCATTAAGCACAACTGTGGTTAAGTGTTTGTCAGTTTATTTGGTGTGGTTTACTGTTTCATCTACAAATTTCATTGCGCGCTTAAACAAAGTTAGAAGACTGGTTAACTACATCAATTTTTCGAATCTACAACTAAATCAAAGTTTTGAATCTCCTAAGATGGGTGTCAGTTTGGGGGAAGCTGATTCAGAAACTTCGCAAAAAAGAAGTGTACGTAGAAGCTGCTAAAGACATGCGGCATGAATTGGGGGGAAGTTAATACAATTCATGCATATTACATCATTTGCCTGCAAGTAAAGAAAACATTCTCAAATCAGGGTACAAGATGAAGACAAAGAGCGTAAACTGTCATCAACCTCAGCATTTGAATAGCTTGTTTTATTTATAATTGTACTTGTAGGAAATGTTGTAAGTAATCCCTTATGTCGACCCATTGGGGGAAGATTGTTGGGATCGCTCCTAACAAGTAAATGGAGCGACATTAACAGGATTACATTAGTTATTATGTAAGCTATAAACACATGGACTAAAACCGTCATTATGTAAAGTTATGTGTTGTCTAGGCTATATATACCCCTCCATACTTCCATGGAGGGGTGAGACCAAGTGTAAAACTTTATCCTTTCATTATCAATTAAACACTAGTTTCCTTTCTCTATCTAGACTTTCTCTCTCTAACTATGGAAGACTTAATCTTTCATTTAATTACCAAGACCTCCCGATTCACCATATTCAACCAAATATACGATCCTACAAGTATTGCTTATAAAACTGCTTATTAATCAACATAACCTTTTGACTCACAAATTCTTACAAAACCAATTTAGATAAGCAATCTCAGACAAACTAAAACTACTTATCTGCCACATCAAATATGGATAATGACCTCCTAAAAAATAAGCAGGTAGTAACCTGCCTATTTAACGTGATTATCTTAGTTTATAAAATTAGTTATTATATTTCGAAACACTTTACTGCTTAAGCAGATAAGCACTCAAAAAAGCAGCGCCAAACACCCTCATAATCAGATAACTACAATCATTCACACAAACACTAGAAGCTTAAAATGTTATCGCCATATATAACACATCAGCCTACTTTCATCGGGTTTATAGGCTTATTTGAAATCGAAAGAGCTCATAAGCCCACTTTTTTCAGCTTCTGAGCTTAACAAGTCAAGCTTATCAATAAGCTCAACTTGATAAGCTCATAAGCCCAAAATGTTGGCAGCTTTTCAAAATTCAAATAAGCTTAAAGGCCCAATAAAAAAGCTAATCCAAACACCCAATAAGCTAGAAAACAATCTTTTAAAGCACTTACAGGATGTTTGTGTAAGCTTATTTTATAGAAGTAAGAGCTTATAATTTTGATGAGCTCAAAAGTTCATTTTTGTAGGCTTACGAGCTTATTCACTTGACATTATGAGCATTATAAGCTTCTAAGCCCAAAAATGAGCTTATTAGCTTATCAAAATTACAATAAGCTCATAAGCACTTCAAAAAAGCTAACTAAAATACCCCTTTAGAAAACAACAAACATTTGATGATTGAAACCCATGACATAAAACAACAATCTCATTAAACACCCCTAAATCGAGCCAAGACCCGGTTATTCTGAGCAAGACCTCGCTATATCTTATTAGATCCAGCTATTCCTGTCAAGACCCGACTATATCCGGCAAAGACTCGGCTATTCCTGCCAAGACCCACCTACATTCGGTTAGATCTAGCTAAGACCCGACTATTCTGGCCTAGACCTGGCTATATCTGGCCAAGACCCAGCTATTTCAGCAAAGATCCGGTTATAACCAGTTAGATCTAGCTAAGACCGGCTAATACCAGGCTATTCTAGCCAAGACCCGGCTATATCCGACCAAGACTCGGCTTTTCTGGACAAGACCCAGCTATATCTGGTTAGATCCGGCTATTCCGGCAAGACCCAACTAATCTAACCAAGACCGGCTATATAACGCCAAGACCCGACTATTCGGCCAAGACCCGGCTATATCCGGTTAGATCGCGCCCCGGTTATTTCGATCAAGACCCGGCTAAGAACCGCCTATTCCGGCCAATACTCGGCTATATCCGGTTAGATTCGGATAAGACCTGGCTATATCTGGCAAGACACAGCTATTCCATCCAAGATTTGGCTAAGACTTGGCTATTCCAACCAAGACCAACTATATCCGGTTAGATTTGGCTATGACCCGACTATTCCCTCCCGGCTATATATGTTAGATCTGGCTAAATCTAGCTATTCCGATCAAGACCCGGCTATATCCGGTTAGATCCAGCTAATACCCGAATATTCTTACCAAGACCCGACTATATCCGACCAAGACCCGGCTATTCCGGCAAGACCCAATTATATCCTGTATCCGGCTATTCCAACAAGACCCGGTTATTCTTGCCAAGACCCGCCTATTCCGGTTAGATCCGGCTTTATGTGTAATATTTAATTTTTAGAGGGTAGTTGTGAATTTGGAGTTAATGCAATATATATTTATAAAACACTAATCTCTCGATATGTATGGGTAAGTTCATTTAAAACACTAACGTCAATTTGACCGAAATTTTTTCTCTACGTTTCAAAATGAGAACATGACGTTTATTTTGAGACAGAGATAGTATGCACATGATTTTTAAAAAAATAAAAACAAAGAGGGAGGTATTGAAAAGTGTGGCAGGTTAATTATATTTAATTAGCTGAATACCCGTGTATTGTGGTGATGGGTAGCCGTGTAATAAAAAATTTAGGTGAGTAAATGACTTTTGGGTTTACGGGTTTTGCAACAATAAGTTTATCACCACGCTTAGTCACCACAACTATTTTCCTCCCATGAAAAAACATAAAAATAACTCAATTTTATCAACTAACTAATACTTGGGCCTCAAGTTGTAGTATATAATAATGAAAAATTTTGCGTCTCATATTATCACATACCAAACATATAGAAAGTCAAAGAGGTCGATCGCCTTACTGTTTCAAGGTTAATAACACCATCACAACACACAGTTAAGTGTCATAAAAAACCCCCTGAGGATTGCATCGGAATAAGTGATACATGGAATTTATTGAAAAGTTACTCCCTCCGTCTCAAATTTATTGTCAGGAGACAAAAAAACACAAAGTTTAATAAAAGTGGGGCCACTACAATTTTAAACCACACAAATAGAATATTCCTTCACAAAATTACCTTTTTATTACTAAAAATGGAAGGTGGACAATCATTTTGAGACAACCCAAAAAGAAAATATGGACAATAGATTTGAGACGGAGGGAGTATATCAAATGATTCACATGACTTGAAAACAATGTAGGATACAAAAGACAATGCATTTAAAAGAATACACAACAAGGTACATCCTTTCATCTTGTAAATGCGTTGTGGATTCTTATTTCAATGTGTGCTTAGATGTCGTGTAACTTGTTTATCACCCAACATATTGTTCCTTGAAGCCCTATTGGGCTTCATTGTTTCGTTTTGGCTCATTGTCTTCCATTATTCATTTGCTCACATAACTTAACAATGAACTAATTATCCTTTTGTGTCCATCGGATGATCAAATAACAAAAGGAAAGGAATATTTGGCAGCATGAAAGTGAAGAACAATGAACTTTTTTTTTTTTTTTTTTTCCTTTCTTGTAGTTATGAGTAAGAAGAGGAAACTTTAGCTAGTGTTGTTTCACTCTTTACTGATCAATATGGATTTGGGTGGATGAAGTTACACGCTTAATAATCTACCCATGTTGCATGAAATGCTCTCATGTTGTGATTTAGTTGGAGTTAAGAAAAGATGGATCTGCTTGTGTTTATGTTAATGAAGATAGAAGTAGGAGATAAGGGTACATAAGTCATTTAATAATTGCAAAAGAAAATACTGTAATGAAGTAAAATATTATACGATTCAGGTAAACAAGTTTAAGGGTGTAAATTAGCACAAAACATGAAAATTTGTGTAGCATTTATTAATTAGAGAAAACATCAATATAAATCTCATATTTATTATAATTCTAATGAACCAATCATGTCCATTAATTTTTTGATTAAAAAAAATCATCTTTTTTTATAAAGTTTAATACCTCGCAAATCGTTAATAGTTAAGCGAAAAAAAACATCTCATCACGACGAGAATTAAAGTATCTTTTTATAGATATACACTTCTATATTTCGACTATTTTTTTCCAAAATTTTCGCTTAAAAAAATCACATATGATTCGGAAAAATCACATGTGATATTTAATATAATCAAATATGTTTCGGAAAAATCACATGTGATTTTTTAAATAAATCACATGTGATTTTTAGAAATCGCATGTGATTTTTCTTATCCGAAATTTTGAAAAAAAAAAGTTCGTCGAAAGTATATATAAGTGTACATCTATAGAAAGATTACTTAATTCTCGTCGCGATGGCAAATTTTTCGTAGCTTTAAAATTTATCGTTTGGAAGATATGTTTGTTTTAAAAAAATGTTGAAATAGTTTTTTATTTATTTTGATGAAAAATAGATGGTAAAGATTAATTTATTGGATAAATGACAAATATTGAGATCTATATTTTCAACTCTTTTATTAACTACGTGTCAAGTTACGTTTAAAGAAGTCGGTCAAAACCCGCTAAACTACTACTAAAAATAGCTATGGATTAAGCTTGGGCCTCAAGTTGACCTAGTATATAATAATGAAAATTTTGCGTCTCATATTATCACATACCAAACATATAAAAAATCAAAGAGATAGATCGCCTTACTGTTTCAAGGTTAATAACACCATCACAACACACCAATTAACTGTCATAAAAAAAACCCCTAAGGATTGCATCGGAATAAGGCTTCTTTGTGGGTCATTAGCGTTTGTATTTTGATGCCCATGCTTACTGGTTAGCTAAGCTGTTTCGTTAGGCTTTATTCCATTGATTTTGGGCTTCTTTTTTCTGATTACTGTTAGTGTTTAGTGTTTTATCAAGTGTAAGTTGAATTTTTAAACCTTAAGCCAAACCAAACCTTAATGGCACCCACCAAATGTAAGCTCGGAAAAACCAACGTGGGGGAGCAAGTGTTGGACTTAGTTATACCTTATATACACAACGTTGAGGACCGGAAGTCTGTTTCGTTAGTTTCCCGTAAGTTTTATGAGATTGATGGCATTACGCGTAAGCGCCTAACTGTCCACACTTATTACTACCCAAACCCTGCCTCTTTAAGTAAAAGATTCCCTTTCATCGAGTCATTAACACTTAAAGGTCCCCCAAAACATTTTAATGTTAAACATGATTATGTTATCAGAATCACCCCATGGATTGAACAATTAGCTCTCGAGTTTAGGTGTTTGAAAGAACTTCATATCCGTGGTCTGGTTGTTCATGATGAAGATCTCGAGATATTGGCGAGAAGACATGGTAAGAATTTAAGGAGTTTGAAGATTAAGAAGTGTAAAGGGTTTTCAACGGATGGATTAAGGCATGTCTCTAAGTATTGTAACCAACTGAGAACTCTGTGTTTGGAATATTGTTATTATATTGCAGTGAAAGATGACATTTGGTTTCATCAATTGGCATTGAATAGCACGGTTTTGGAAAGGTTACATGTTACGTATACAGATATTTCTTATGCAGAAGATCTTACACTTCTTGTCAAAAACTGTTGTAACTCATTAATATCGTTGAAAATTGGAAACTGCTATCTAAGTAAACTAGGAGATGCCTTTAGATATGCTGTTAGGTTGGAACATTTTGGTGGAAATTATTATGATCAGAATAGTGATCTTGTTGGTTTCCGGTTTCCGCCAAATACGCGTTCATTAAGTATGAAGGATTTGCCAGTAGCCCGATGTTTAACTGTACTCCCTTTTCTGAATCAAATAAGGAAATTGAAACTTGTATCTTGCTTCAGGTATGAGTGCCAGTGTTTATTGTTTAAGAGTTTTCCAAATTTGGAAGTTCTATATACCGAAGATAAATGTGGAGACAGGGGATTGCAAGTTATTGGTCAGTTTTGCAAGAAACTGCGGAAACTTACCCATAAAGGGCTTGTGACCCACGTGGGATTGATTGATGTGGCAAAAGGATGTACTAATTTGGAGTCTTTAGATGTCAACTTTACAGATATTTCAAATGAAGCTCTCGAGTGTATAGGAACTCATTTAAAGAATCTGCGTGATTTCGGTATATGGTTCAGTAAGAAAGACGGTAAAATAATTTTACTGCTAGACAATGGGGTTAGAGCTATGCTAATGGGTTGCAACAAACTCGAAAGGCTAGATATCAGTCTCTGGAATGAAGGATTAACGGATGTGGGTTTGGAATATATCGGGAAGTATGGTGCGAATTTGCGGTCTCTCTCTCTTAGTCATATAGGAATGACTAATGCAGGACTTGTGAAGTTATCGGAAGGGTGCCCGAGATTAAGAAAGCTGAAATTATGGGGTTGTCCCTTTGGCAAGCAAGTTGTTGCCAACTCTGTGTTTAATATACCTTCTCTAAGGTATGTTTGGGGTTATAGCGATCATATTGATTGGGCACTCGCTCGTCCAGGGTTTCAACTCTGAAACATTGGTATGTATGTGCTTCGTCAGTTAGTTGAAAATTATTGTTATTTTCCTAGAAATATTAATAGCAGTGTCTTACTTTGGGAGTTTTCGTAGTCTTGGAATATTATGATTGTGAAATTCTATCATTCGCATGCTTTCCATCCCATTTTTAAATATTTCTGGAAATTTGGGACCAAATCCGGCCGCCGAGAGATGATAAATGGCATATGCATAAAGAAAATGAATTAAAAAGTGGATAAATTTTATGTATATGATTCAGAATATTAGCGAAGATGGCCTAAAAATTTCAAAACTGCACTTCAGTTTATGATAGAATTCTGAACTTTTGTAACTGTCAGTTGGGGTCTAGCTATATATGACTTTTTCAAATCATGTATTTCTTAACTTCTTCTCTTTCAAAGGTTCATGTAGCTGTAACACCATACTAGTCGATGGTGATTGCATATTCATCCACACTTAAAGTGCAGTGCATATACAACTTATATGGAAACCGAAAGCTACTGAAATTAGATAGATGACACGGAAAATATAGTCGGAAATCACTAGTAAACGTACATCACAGATATGACTATATCAGCTGTGTACATTCCAAGGCACTTCGTGAATTTGTTATTTCTTTATAATTGACAGAAAATAAATTCTCAGTTTTTAAATGTCAAAGATATGTTTCTGCCTTTCTTAATATCACTTTGAATGTGTTATTTATTAATTTAAACTGCATCTATTAATTCTAAATGACTTGTAACTTTTAATGATTTCTCATTATTATTATCCTTTTGTTTCTAATACCATGTTTAATAAAGATATGAGATTAAGTCATTCTTTATTAAACTATTATGTTCTCATTATAAGTGATTGACCAAGATTGCCAAATCTTCTAAACATATTAGGGAGATTTTGGGTGCGGCCCGCTCAAACATCTTGTCAACCCTACGAGGGGCCCAGAAGATTAAACTCCAAATAAATTTGAAGGAACAAATTCTATCTTGACTACAAGAATAACCCACAAACTTTGCAACATTTACGAAAACAACTCTTATGACTACCGATTCGTTATAGCGTTAAGTTGCTCCACGAATGCACTACATTCATGACACTTATCGGTATCTCAAGTCCGAGGATAACTATTCATAATTTACCTATAACAATATCCACAAAGTAAACTATGTAGTTGGGATAAGTCCTATATTCAATTCATTGAATATCATCTGAAATTGGTATGCATTCTCATCAATATACTTTCAAGTATATTCTACCACATCTCTCAGATTTGTCTTAGTTTAATGATACTCCCATATCATTAATTGACAACGGACAGTTTAGAATAACTAAGTTACTCACGGATTAAACATGCAAATATATGACAACAATATTATAAATGAAAATAAACATAATCCAAACTTTATTTCATCAAAATAATAAATTTTTACAATATCCTTTATCTAAATACTAATCACATTTATGCATGAAACTATTAGCTAAACGAAGTCCAATTCCATTGGCAAGTCCAAAAAGCTTGTCTCTAGCCAAAGCCTTAGTGAAAGGATCAACTAAGTTTTCGCTGTGTGAACTTTCAATAGATTAATTTCACCTTCACGGACTTGTTCCCGAACATAGTGATACTTAGTGAAAATGTACGGTACCCTTCATGACTCGGGTTCATTGGCAAATATGATTGCGCGAATTGTCACAATACATATCAATAAGCGATTCAATTGAAGGCATAACACCAAGCCGTGAAATGATTTTCCTAATCAAAATGACCTCCATTGCGACTTCGAAGCTGACTATGTATTCGCTTCGATCGCGGACATTGCAATCGTACTACGCTTCTTGCTCTTCCATCAAGCTGCTCCTCCATTGATGACAAAGACAAAACCCGTCGAGACTTCGTATCATCTTTATCACACTGCCGGGACGCATCACAAGTAATGTAATACCAAGCTACGTATCCGGATTTCCACCATACACTAAAAACATATCTTTCGTATTCCTAAGATACTTTAGAATATGTTTAACAAGCAGTGTTAATACAAATAAACCGTAAAAACGTTTATTAATATTTTGCGATCTCTTTGTGTTTTGTTGATAACAAATATAATGTTATCTTAAGTATAATTATAAGGATACATGTTATTTTTGTAAAGCATTTACATATAGCCATTTAAATACAAAAATGTAGTAATTAAGCATTTGTTGTAATAGTTTATTAGGATGGGTAAAAACCATAACCCATGGACCATAACCCATGGATCTTAACCCATACCGAGTTGGCTAGATACAATGTATACTTAGATACATTGAACTAAAGAAAACCCATGGACCAACCCATAACCCATGACCCATGACCCATAACCAAAAACCCATTGGGCGAGGGCGTTCCACGGATCCCTAGGATTACACTAGACGGATCCCAGTGGAAGGGATCCGTGGGATCCGGGGAACAGTGGAAGATTTTGCCTATAAATAGAGAGTCATTTCTTCATTCTAACTCACCCCTCTTCTTACTAAATCTCTCATACACTCTCATTCTATTCTAACATATAGATCACTTGATCTAGAGAGTTGTTCTTCTTTCTTTCTATTTGTGATCCTCATATAGCTCATTCTCTAAGGCGAGATCATGAGCATTCTACAAGTCATCAAGCAAGGGGTCCTTGATTGATTTGTCACTCCAAGATTTACATAGCGAAGATCTTGTATTTGATATTTCACATATTTGTTGTGTAATAGTCGTGTTGGTTTGGTCCACCGTGCTACGGACTCGGTATTTAGCTTTGTCTGGAAAAAGCGTAACAACGTTGTGAAGGCTTCTCCACCAGTGAAGGAGTTTGTTGACATAGTGCTTGAACTCTCGCGTGGGTGACTCGGGGAGTGGAGTAGGGCAAGGAAGGTGTCCTTGTGGCCGAACCACTATACATCGGTTGTGTCTTTTCTTTCCTTCGCTTTACTTTATTTACTTGCTTTATCATTAGATCTATACTTTCTCTACATCCATAAGATCTCACATATTATGAATCTAAAGTTTTAGAAACTAACGTAAATTCGGCAAAACTATTCAACCCCCCTTCTAGTTTTCCACAATTGGCATCAAGAGCTAAGTTTATAAAAGTTTTAAAGTAAAATTGTATTTTAAAACTTTTCGATCACTATGGGTTCGAAAATTATAAGGAAGGGCAATATATGCAACGACCACCACTACTTGAAACTAATGGTTTTATATATTGGAAAAATAGATTGAAACATATGAAATCTAAAGATATTGATCTTTGGTACATTATTGTTGAAGGAGATTTTGAGGCTACCTCAAAAGATGATAAAGGGAATGTAGTTAACATACCTCATGATAAACTAAATGATGATTTGAAGAAAAAGCTTTCTAAAAATAGTGAAGCAAAAATGGTTTTATATAATGCTTTACCGAAAAAGGAATTCGAAAGAATTTCTTTGCTTAAAACCTCTAAAGAAATTTGGAATTCTTTAGTTGTAACTCATCAAGGCAACGAACAAGTTAAAAATAATAAAATTGATTTATTTGTTCAACAATATGAAAAATTTTCAATATCGGATGAGGAAACTATACATCATTCATTTGCTAACTTTAATACTATTACTCCCTCCGTCCCAAATTTATTGTCCTCTATTGACTTTTTCGGTCTTTTTTTCTCAACTTTGACTATAAATATTTTTATTTGTGCTATACATTTTTTGATAAAAATTATACCAAATGAAAATATATTTAAACTCAATTCGTTCA
>CM040238.1:296984490-297085976 GCA_022545495.1 Chrysanthemum lavandulifolium | reverse complement strand
TAAATAAAATTATGATTTTCATTTTGTTTAAAGGTTTGTCGCTTTTAAGATTTTAAGATGTGAAATTATGAGCATCTTGTTGTGTTATAACTTGATCAAATTAAACTCAATTTAATTTATTGATATCAATGCTACATTCGTTGTACATTCTTTTTCTAGATAATTGAATTTATCACAAATTCAATATTAAGTGATTATGCAACTAAAAACTATGCCAATGATGGGAAAAAAAACAAAAAACTTTGAAACAAAATTCTCGCCAGAAAATGTAATGACACGGGTACTGGCCACTGCAACGCGCGGATACCCGACTAGTTGTTAAACAAAAGAGGTAACATATAATAAAGTTTATTTTGAACCCAAATCCACCACAAGTTAACCAAACCGAACTCTAATTACATTTCACCATCTCCCTCATCTTAATTATACGCACACACTTGCTTTTCATTCATTTGATTTCACACACACTAATTATACCATCAAAAACACACACAATTATCTGTCAAAAAACCCCATTAGAATCAGGCGTCACTTTCAATGATCTGATCTTGTTCACTTTCAAGAATTGCATTCGAACAAAGCTTGGTTTTGGGTCATTTGTGTGTTGCACACCAGGTGTTTGATAAAATGTCTGAATGACTTAAATGTTGGTTTTGGGTCATTTGTGTTTACAATAGCTGTTTAATGTTTTGCATGTTGACCTTGGCCTTTATTTAATTGGTTTTGGGCTTTTTCTAAGATTATTATTAGTTTTTAGTGTTAGTTGAATTTTGAAACCTTAAGCCAAACCAAACCTTAATGGCACCCACCAAATGTAAGCTCGAAAAAACCAACGTGGGGGAGGAAGTTTTAGACTTAGTTATACCTTATATACACAATGTATGTACCATATAAAAGCCTAACTTTTATACATCTAAAAAAATACACACTAAACCAAGAAACAAGAACGCACAAAAAAATGTTCTTTACAACCTCTAACCTAAAACATAAACCAGCATCTCTCAATATTTCTCTGTATACAACCATCGACTGCCGCCACTGTAACTTTATCGCCCCACATTTTTTCCTAATCCGCCACCATCTCTCGGGGTCTGGTGGTTTCAGGTGGTTACGGTTGGTAGTTTTGGTTACCGGTAGTTTTGGTTTTGATTCTTCCGCCACCACTACATCATATTCTTCCGATGCCACAACCACCAGAACCGCTGCCAACATCAACTGATTTCACAGCCGACACCACCGAATCTTGATTTAACCGGCTGTGTTTCGAGCTTGGGTGGTTTCATTGTTGTTTTAGTGGGTTCGGTGGCGATTTTGTGGCTTTGGTGGTATTTCCGGGCGATTTTGTGACCGGGACATGGGTGGTTTCATTGTTGCTTAGCGATACTTTCCAGGTTTAACCATACTTGGTCGGATCCAAGTGTAGTTATGAGGTTTGGTGGTTTCGTTGTTTGCTTTCTTGTGGTTGACATCCCGTTAGAGTTTTGGTGGCGTTTTTAAGAAGCCGCAATGTGGTCTTCGTTTGCTTCGAGTAAAATATTTGGGTAAAAGGAAGGTGTGTTGGGCGATCGGTTATGGGCAAATATAACCAAAGAAGAAAATGTTTATCTTGATTCGGATTTGAGTAGTAAGATTCAAGAGCGGTTGTTTGTGAATCGTTTTTTATAAAAGAAAGAGAACGACTTTTTAGATTTGCGTTTGTGTGTGACAAAGTGTTGGTTAATTAGGGTTGTATTGTCACAAGTGTGTGTTTAATACCGCAATATTTATTTTCCTAGCCTATTGTTTTGTTGTAAAGTTTTGTCCTAGAGGCCAAACTAACTTTATATTAATAGAAGTTTACACACACATATTTGGCTGTAAAAATACATTTATTTAATTTTGTTGTATTAGTTAATATTTACTTTCAGCTCTACAATATATCAATAAGAGTTAATTGCATAATTGGTCCTTAAGGTTTACCGGATCTTGCATATATTGTTCCTGTGGTTTTTTTGACGGGTCATATCCTCGTGGTATGCAAAAGTTACGGGTTATGTCCAATTTACTAACGACGTTTAAACGGTCGTTAAAAAGGACTAACGTAATATTTTGCATAACGTGAGGGGCTAAAGTTGTATATGTGAAACCCGGTAAACCATGGGACCATTTATGTAATTTCGATATTTTTTTAATTTTAAACAAAAACTGCTTAAAAAATTTGAAAATTATTATACTTAAATTTGGGCTTATTTATAATGTGAGGGCTTAAAAACTCTTTTGTTAAAAAAAAAAAAAAAAAAAAAACTTTTAAAAATTATCATACTTAAATTTGATGATAATGTGAGTGCTTAAAACACTTTTTTTTTTTTTTTAACCTCGGACATAACCCGTAAATTTTGGGTAATAATTAAAAAAAAAAAAAAAAATCTTTGCCCTCACATTATACATAAGTTCAAATTTAAGTATGATAATTTTTTTTTTAACAAAAAGAGTTTTTTAGGCCATCACATTATACATAAGCCCAAAATTAAATATAATAATTTTTTTTGAAGTTTCTTTCTTTTTTTTCTTTTTTTTTTAAATTAATTTTTTTTCGAGTTAATTACATAAATGGTCCCTATGGTTTACCGGGTTTCACATATACAACTTTAGCCCCTCACGTTATGCAGAATATCACGTTAGTCCTTTTTTAACGACCGTTTAAAAGTCGTTAGTAAATTTGGACCGTTTAAGATGTGAAATTGTGAATATCTTGTTGTGTTATAACTCAATCAAGTTAAACTTAATTTAATTATTCATATTAATGCTACATTCGTTGTATATTCTCTTTCTAGATACTTAAATTTATCACAAATTCAATATTAAGTGATTATGCAACTAAAACTATGCCATGAAAAAAAAAAAAAAAAAAACTTCGAACAAAATTCGCCAGAAATGTAGCTGACACGGACGGCCACACTAAACGACCTTGCGGATCACTCCGGCCATTATTAAACAAAAGAGGTAACATATAATAAGATAAAAGTTTTTGAACCCAAATCCAACACACTTGCATTTACCGAACTCTAATTACATTTCACCATCTCCCTCAACACAAGTTATACGCACACACTTGCTTTTCATTCATTTCACACACTAATTATCTGTCAAAAAAACCCCATTAGAATCAGCTGTCAATTTCAATGATCTGATCTTGTTCACTTTCAAGAATTGCATTCGAACAAAACTTGGTTTTGGGTCATTTGTGTGTTGCACACCAGGTGTTTGATAAAATGTCTGAATGACTTAAATGTTGGTTTTGGGTCATTTGTGTTTACAACAGCTGTTTAAGATCAAAAAGGGTTTCGCAAGTGGTTAGTTAAGCTGTTTAGTTGGCCTTTTTTTCATTCATTTTAGGCTTTTTTTAAGACTAATATTAGTGTTTAGTGTTAGTTGAATTTTGAAACCTTAAACCAAACCAAACCTTAATGGCACCCACCAAACGTAAGCTCAAAAAAACCAACATGGGGGAGGAAGTTTTAGACTTAGTTATACCTTATATACACAATGTTGACGACCGAAACTCTGTTTCTTTAGTTTCTCGTAAGTCTTATGAGACTGATGGCATTACGCGTAAGCGCGTAACTGTCCACGTTCATTACTGCCCAAACCGCTATGCTTTAAGTAAAGATTCCTTTCATTGAGTCGTTAACACTTAAAGGTCCCCCATCTTACTCTAATGGTACAAATGATTATGCTATCCGAATCACCCCATGGATCCAACAATTAGCTCTCGAGTTTAGGTGTTTCAAAGAACTTCGTATCTGTGGTCTGATTGTTCATGATGATAATCTCGAGACATTGGCGAGAATACGTGGTAAGGAACTAAGGAGTTTGAAGATTGAGAAGTGTGAAGGGTTTTCGACGGATGGATTAACGCATGTCTCTAACTATTGTAACCAGCTGAGAACTCTGTGTTTGGAATATTGTTTTCATATTGAAGAGAGAGATGGGAGTTGGTTACATCAATTGGCATTGAGTAGCACGGTTTTAGAAAGGTTACATGTTACGAATATTGATATTTCTGATGCAGAAGATCTTACACTTCTTGCAAAAAACTGTTGTAACTCATTAATATCGTTGAAGATTGGATTTTGCTATCTAAGTAAACTAGGAGATGCCTTTAGATATGCTGTTAGGTTGGAACATTTTGGTGGATATATCTGTGATGAGGAGAGTGAGCTTGTTGGTTTCCAGTTTCCCCCAAATATGCGTTCATTAAGTATGGAGGATTTGCCACTAACTGGATATTCAATTGTACTCCCTTTACTGAATCAGATAAGGAAATTGAGACTTGTATTTGTAGATTTGGATGAAGATCGCCAGTGTTTATTATTTAAGAGGTGTCCCAATCTGGAAGTTCTATATACCAAGGATGCATGTGGAGACAGGGGATTGCAAGTTATTGGCCAGTTTTGCAAGAAATTGCGCAAACTTACCAATATTGGGATGAATAGGCTTGTGACCCGCGTTGGATTGAAGGCTGTGGCAAAAGGATGTACTAAATTGGAGTATTTAAAGGTTACCCTTAGAGATATTTCAAATGAAGCTCTTGAGTGTCTAGGAACGCATTTGAAGAATCTCCGTAAATTACGTATGTATTTGGTAGAAAGATTGGACAACAGATCTACCGCTAGACAATGGGATTCGGGCTATGCTAATGGGTTGTAGAAAACTCAAAAGGCTAGATATCACTCTTTGGCATGGTGGATTGACGGATGTGGGTTTGGAATATATCGGGAAGTACGGTGCTAATTTGAGGTATTTGTCTCTTACTCAGATAGGAAAATCTAACGAGGACTAGTGAAGTTATCAGAAGGTGCCCAAGATTAAAAAGCTAAACTTAAATAATTGTCCCTTTAGGGAACAAGCTGTTGCTAGCATTGTGTTTAATATACCTTCTCTAAGGTATGTTTGGGTTAAAGGTGGTTATCCTGATTGTACTGTTTTGACACTTACTCGTCCAGAATTTCAACTTTGAAACATTGGTATGTAAGTTATTTGTTATTTACTTCCAAATTATTGTTGTTTTCCTATTAATATTGGTTTTTATTACTTTCTTTTAATAAGGGTGTCTTACTTTCGGAGTTTTTGTAGTCTTGGAATATCGTGATTGTGAAATTCTATTAATTGCATGCTTTCTAGTTTCTATCATCTGTTTAGCACAAGTTAGGTTTTTTACGAGTTTTCTGTTAGACCAAATAAGGGGATTCTGTATAAAAGATGCACCACCCTATTTTTAAATATTCCTGGCAACTTGGGAACAAATCCTGCAGGCCGAGTGGTGATAAATGGCCTATGTATAAAGACAACAAGTTAAAAAGTGGATAAAGTTTGTCATTGGTTACAAATGTTAATGAAGATGGCCTTAAAATTTTAAAACTGCACTTCATTTTATGATATATAAGTCTGAACTCGTGTAACTGTCTATGGAGGCACGACCTTTTTCAACAACTTACGGTAACCGCCAAAACAAACAAACTCATGTATATCTTAATTTTTTCTCTTGCAAAGGATCATGTGTGCTGACATGGAACAATTACAGGAAATGTGCACTACTTGAGCATAGTTGTAGCACCTAGAGTGCAGGGGATATATAACATATAAGGAAACCGAAAGCTAATGAAATTAGTGAGAAGACACGGGAAAATATAGTCTGAAATTATTAGTAAACGTAGATGACAGATATGAGCTGTGTACATGCTAAGGCGCTGCTTAAATTTGTTGATCTTTATAATTGAGAGATAAAAATTTCAGTTTTTAAATGTCAGTTAAATATATGTTTCCTTCTTTCTTACTATCATCATATGATTTGTTAATCTTTATTGACTCGTATAGGAAGGAGCAAGTCGAAAAGGAAGTCTCCGACTTGTGACTAAATACAGGAAGAATGACAGAAGTTGCTGTAATTGCATGAAAGAGGAAACGACTAAAATGAAGATTAAGCACAACAAAGAAGAGATTGTGATGATAGAAATGTTTAAACTCAAAATTCGCATATGGATTGACTTGTTTGTCAAGACTGATGTTGGCTTATTTTGCTATAGGTTTTAGTCATTGAGGCTGTGACTTGTAAAATTGTAACTCATTTAGCATTGTATGTCATGCGCCTCCTGTTTCGTTTTGCATTAATTTGCTTGTTGAGTGGGTATGCACTACCACTGTTATGGGTATGCAGCATAATAACTTCATGTGTGCATTGTCACACAAAAAAATAGTTCTTAAATGTATTATTAGATATTCATCGTTTATACGATACACGGAGAGAGACAAAAGTGTTTATGTGTCGATCTAACACTCTTTGACGTGTGCTGAAAAAACCTACCCATTTTGACCCATGTTAAAATATAGTCTATGGTTGCAGGAGAGTTGGATGTTTTTAGTGTATGCTTATTTTGCTGCTATACTTGTTGCTGCATTGAAGATGATTTGACTAAACATTCAAAGATTAAAGATTATAAAATCTGGTAAGATATATATGATATACTATAGATATTATAAATTCGAGTATAGATATTATAAATGTATCATTAAAAATCATGTTTTGTACAATGTCATACAAATTTAGTAATTTGAATGTTCAATACAAAAATGAATCGGTCCAAAATTCCCAAATAAGTATAGCACTAAACCAAATTTTGTTGAACGAATACCTGAAATAGAGCTACTTCATTCCCTTCATGTTGCATTATCATGGTTGTGATTCACAGGTTCTTTTATGAAAGACAAAACAACGAAATTAGTTCATCTTGATGCTTGAGAACCCATGGTTGGCTCCTTTAACAACATGTAACTTATGGTTCGGTATGATCTTTGCAAACTCTAATGCCTCTTTGACTGGACAATTGTATCATCGCATCTGTACTGTCAACACACTGTGTAACAAACATAACTTTTAATCATATGTAATTGAAAAGTAGTGTTTATGTTTGACTTTTAGTGTCGCACATTCGATCAAGTAATTTGTATCTTACCCGCAATCTTTGTCAATTTGCAGCAAGCTTCATGCATATTTGTATTCAAACGCCCATCAGCTATCCTCACACACGATATAAAAACTCTCCTACACATCGAGCATTTAATCATTAGTTTTTGCATTTTAAGGCGGTGGGAATGAAAGTTTCAAAACCGATTAGCTACCTGCTTTGCCTTTAACATCTATAAAACCATCTTCCTTCACTTTCTCGCAGAAACCCTTTTCCCAAACGCTTTGCACACCCCTCTGCCTTGTACCGTCCAGACACGGGAACATCATGATACTTAGATGCGTATAAGAGCACCACATTCCCACCGCAAGTAAATAAGATAAAGGAATCATACCACGTTACTACATAATCTTAAGAAACAAAAGTGAACCGTGATGTATAGAATCATATGTTAGAATACCTTTACTATGTCCAAGGATTGCACTTGTTACAGTTAGCTTCACGAAAGTGTTGGATTCTTGAATGTAAGTCATCGCCTCTAAAATAATTACCATCTTGAAATGTGCCTTCGCTTTCCCTAAATGTAAATATATGCCAAATGATGCTTAATTCCTCATTAATTTTTGAATTTAGATCACAATCACCCGTTAATATTCAAGAGACAAACTTACCCGTTTCAAAGAAAATCAAAATGAAATGCGTTGATTCCTTCCTTTTGTGGTGGTGCTTAGAAGTCAAGACTAAGCATTAGTGAAAGGTTCTTAGAATTCAAGCACAAGACATTAGTGAAGGTGTCTTGAAGATCTAGTTAAAGGCATTAGTGAAAGGTGCCTTAGATGTACATTCGATATGGTGTGTTTCGATGTACAAGATAGACTAGTACTAGATCCAAGGATATTGATATATTGATAATGTTGTAATAAGGAGTTGGTCTCCTTTGGGATTAGTCGTTGGTGTAGTGCTGGGTAGTAGTTTCCCCATAGTAATGGAACTAGGTGCTTAGCCTAGTAACTAATAAAGGGTAGGCGACGTTGTGTTAGGTGTGGTTCACCTTGGAGTAAAAGAACCCGGTGGTTAGCCGAGTACCGGTAAGAGAGTAAGCAACGTTGTGAAGGTTTCTCCACCATATGGAGTTGGTGTCGTGTAGTGATTACAAACTCTCGAGTAGGTGACTCGGGGAGTGGAGTAGAGCAACGAAGGTGTCCTTGTAGCCTCGAACCACTATAAATACTCGCTATGGTTTTGTGCTTTACTCTTATCTTTTCATTACATACTTATATGCTTGTTTATCAACATCCAACACACACATCTAAATAGATTGACATAAGTCGATCTAAATATTTTAAAAGGAAGTTTTAATTGGTAAAACTATTCAACCCCCTTCTAGTTTTCCACAAATTAAAAAAACCCACTTTCATCCTTTTTTTTCAAATATAAATTTCTTTCAAACCGTTAATCGTCAAGCGAAAAAAATATACCATCACGACGAGCATTCAATTATCTTTCTATAGATAGGCACTTTGATATACTTTCGACAATTTTTTTTTTTATTTTTATTTTTATTTATTTATTTTTTGTGTTTTTCATGTTTATTTTTTTAAGTTTTTTTCGTTTTTTACGTTCATCGAATTTAATGAAAAATCATATATGATTTAACACTAATTTGAATACCACATGTGATGTTAATGTTAAATCATATATGATATGTATATCATATGTGATTTATCATATATGATTTAACACTAGTATCACATATGATATTACATATCACATGTGATTTAACACTAATATCACATGTGATCTTTAAATTAGTGTTAAATCATATATGATATTTTATGCAAATTCCAGTTTCGAAGAAAAACGAAAAAAAAAGACGAAATAACGTAAATATAGGAAATCAAAATTAAACGACTCAAATATAGGAAATCACACTTAATCTTTTATAAACCCTACATTGATCAAATTCATTTAACTTCATCTTTGACGTCTCATATTCAACGATAAATCGATAATCACATGATTCAGCGCACTTATAACGCCGCTCTCACAACTGAGACATCTTGTATAACGTCGAAATACTATTTCCTCCCATTTCTTCCAAGTCATCATTTAAAATTATAGATAAGAAGAACGGGTCAAAAAGTCATTTTAGCATGCAAAGCTTATAGCGGATTAAAAAAAAAAATCCGAAAACCAAGAAATTTCGCAACATAGAGCTAGCTGATTTCATTCGTTCATGGACTGGGCCAAAAGGTTCATTTGATGCGTCTAATTCCGATTTTGGGTTATTCTTCTTCATTAGAGCAATGATATGGAGACTTAATATATAAGCTTAAATTCATGCCGAACTAATTCATTATTTGACACATCATATGCATATTTTCTCATTCCTAATATTCACTTTTGATTTTGACACACGTCATGATCTTGTTGTTAGATATATTTTTCCATTTCATTATTAACTTTGTGAAAATACAAATAAAAACAAAAATAATTAGAGCAGAGGTGGTAGGTACAACGCTTTCTTCATCACCGCCACTTCAAAGATAACAAACCTCCACAACTAACCACAACAAACCCTCCTCATAACAAACCTCAACCTCTTCATTTTAATCCACCGCTAAATAAAACATTACAAAAAAAAAAAAAAAAAATGTAAGATAATTAATATACCCTCGTACCACGAAGAGGTTGTGATTAAGAGGACACAGAAGAAGGGCGATGTGGTGAAGAAGACGATAAGCCGCCATGTCACCTCACTCATGGCCACAACAAGCCACACCCAATTATCTATATATAACATTTGCCGATGGCACTTTCCCCAACGGTATAAAAAATTAGTTTTCATTGCCAGCTCGGCGTACTATTCTCTCTATATAACATTTCACAAGGAATTCTTCTCCACGAAGTAACTTCAAATAATAGTTAAATATTTGGCCTATCTCTATGGCACGTTGCCCAACTTCCCAAAGTTATAATAAAATATTTTCCGGTATACTCTCACACTTATAAATAAGTAGGAGTATTATCTTTATATAATATTTATCCATGGCACATGCTCCAAACCCCTACCTGATTCTTTTATAAGCGATAAACATCGCACCGCCTTTACCAGTTATTCATATCCACATCTTCTCTGCCTTTGTGGAACTGTCCTTTCTTCTTCCAGATGTTTAATTGATGGTAGCTGTTTTTTGAGTTGCGGCTGTCGGTGCTGAACAAACGGTTGTAGCCTGGTGACCCGTCTTGATGGCCTGTTATCGATAATATACTTTTAGCGAGAGTTTGGGTTTTTAGACACTTCCATATAAGCTCCGCCGCCTTGGCTGTTCTCAAACAAACACGAACGGCGGTCGTCTACAACGGTGCAAATCGGGTTCTCAACATCAACAAGATTAAGATTAAAAGGAGGAGAAGGTTACACGGAGGTTTGTTTTTTGCGGAGATAGTGAAAAGCTTTTGATTAGTAATTTTAGTTTCCATTTATGTTTTGGTATGGTCAGGCTACCAATTTTTCGAGGTTGTTGGAGGTACTTTATGTATTTTTATAAGTCTTAAGTACAAAAATTGGAGCTTTATGTGTTTATTATAAAGATTGTTAGTTTGATGGAATTATGGTTATGTGGATGTTTCCTTCATTCAGAGTTAATCTTTTTACGAAATATTTATATTTTTGTTTATTGTTTTTTGTTTAATTGCAACTACCAACTACAATTGTAAGCGAGCTCTTTCTAACTGGATTGAAGATATTGAATTTTCGTAAGCAAGAGCCTTTATATGTTGGAGGTGAATGATTTTTGTGGGTGTTAGTGGCTGCTTATTTTCGTGATTATGTGTATAGAGGCCGTGTAAGATTGGTAAATCGAATTTAAAAAAATTTGGGAATGCATGTGTATGCTGTTTGTTCTTTTCGTGTGGTGTACGCATGAAAAAATTTAACGGTGCGTTTGGAAACAATATGTGACGATGATGTCTATTTTTCCAACGTAAGTCTAACTTTCTATACCCTTTTTTTTCTTCTTTTCAGGTGCTTGGAACACTGTGTATGCTGTTTGTTCTGGCCTCCCAGCTTGCAGCAACGGTTAATATTAAAATCTGAATTCTTATTTAATTGGATTAACGGATGTTTGGGTTGGTTTGTGTTACCCGCCTTAAGTGTTGTTTGGAAAATCTAAACATCTTTTTTTCTTTCAGAATTTATGAAAAGACCACGACACGCCAGGTTGCAGGATTGGTTCTGAAGGGAGTCAGCTGACGCCAATATAGATGCCAGCGGTGTCGCTGTTGGTTCAGGTATTGCAAGGGGCGCTATGTCGATTCAGGATAGTATTTACTTCGACCGTAAGTCCTTCCGTGTGTATCGTGTTTTGTCCATCTACGGGCGTCAATTGTACCTGCTGTTGTCTATATATGGTTGTTGATTTTGTCTTTGGACAGGTGATGTTGTACAAATTGAAGATGGTGTTATGAAAATGAGCAAAGGATCTCATACAAAATTTCTGCCTGAAACTTCTCATGTTTCCGACAGGAGTCACTGCACCAGAGGTTGTGGTATTCATTTTGCTTATGATGTCCCCGCTAAGCGATCGTCGTTCAAACTGCTGTTGCAGCAGCAGCTGAAATAGGTACGTAACTTAATATGAGGAATTCATATATGGAGGTTGCTTAATAGTATTAGTAAAAACTCATTATATCTGTCGCAGGTGTTGATGTTGGATCATCAGATGTCCTGGCTTCCCGGTGTTACAAGAGCAGGAACCGCCATTCAGTCACACGATGTAAGTAATCGGTGGGGGTATGTGTGTAGGGTCTAAATCATAGCTAAGGGCATCGCGTTAATATCTTGAACACTTATTTGACGTGCAAGACATAGTAGTTACAGTAATTATATTTCTTTAAAAAAATCTGAAATGGGGCCTGAAATACGTATAACATTTCTTCTAACTGAAACAAAATGAATTTAGAAGTTAAGGTGACATGAGGTGCAAATATGAAGTATTCATGGGATCTGGTAATGTACCATGAACAACCCATAAAGAGTTAAATAAGAGCATATCTCATTTCTGAATATGATGTTAATTTGTGCAGGTTTATAAAAACAATGCGCACTCCCGGCCGGAGGGAGCTGACTAATCTGTGCCGGAACCTTGGAAGCGTTTATGAGTTCTCTTGGCTGTCGCATTTAACTCCTTAGATTCATTGTAAGAAGATACTTTAAATTCACGGTCTTATTGTGCGGACCGAAAACGAAATTAGGTTATTATAGGTTGTTGTTAGTTAGTTGAGCCACACGAAAAGCATAGACAATATTGTTTCAGCCTGCAATATATTGAGTTGTGTCAAGGTCTGCGAATATTTTGTTAACCAAATATTTCATGCCTGTATTTTTCCATTAAGATCAATGCATTTCACTTTTGGCCATTATTGGCCAATTTTAGGGCCACGAATTAAAAGGGACAAGTTTCATTTGCCATATTCCAGATTTTACACATACAACCATCGATAAATGTAGCAAGCACCCCCGCCGCAACGCGGCGGGTTCCTGCAGCTCGTTATAAACAAATAATAAGCATGCATTGAATATGTATGGTACTGATTCACATGCAAACGTATATGTATGTATTATTCATGCATGATATGCGATATTTATGACATACATGTGATTTATCCTTTTAACATGATCTGACACCTTCTTATTGTGAGATTCGGTCTTGATTAATAAGAACGTTGTTTAATCGTGACTTGAACTAAGATTCTAATTAAATCGCTAACAATACGCTGCGTATATGATCGTAGAAATCCTACTTTGATTTTAGTGATTTACACTATTCGACTTTATTAAGTCGACTAGCACTCAAACCTTAATTGGGTTCATCCCAATTCTAGTTGTGATTTGATTCTTGCTCGGTAGAATCAATAAAAGGTACGATATTCTTTTATGTTAATTAATTATTCGTTAATACATCCTTTACGCCCGCACTTACTTTGATGTTTATTGTTTATATTTATGATTGTCATGTTATATAATTCAACAATGTGCGTCACGAGTCATTGGTTTTAATGAGTAATTAATTACATAAACGCGTAATAAAACATATAATTGTATGATGTTTGATATGTTTGATCTAGGGTTTATGTTTTATATTGTTTGGTCGATTTTTTATAAGGAGTACCCTTATATTTTTATGTCGATACATACATAAATTTTTAGGGTTTTGAAAATTGTTTGCTAACCTTATTAAAACCTAGAATTAATATTGATTACGTGATTAATTCATGAATAATTTGTTATGTGTCATGGAATTTTATATGCGATCTTGTGACTTACTTGTATAATTGTTATGATATCCATGATTATACATGCATGTTAGTCATGGATAAGTTGCTTTGATATATTGTTTAATTGTTGAGACATATTTATTTATGATAAATCTTGAATCGGGAAGACTCAATTAATATATTAATGAATCAATTATGTGCAATTTGGTATAATTAATTAAGGGTTTACGAATCGATTCATCGATGTATGTGGCTCACTTTCTATTGTCAAGTGAAAACCCTAAATTAATATATACATTAATTTAACCTAGATATTGATTATTAATAGGATTTTATCGAATAAGTTGCGTGTAATTTGTTTACACGTATAAATTGTTTATTATGTGCGCATTGTTTTTTAGTAGTTTATTTTTTTTATTTGTTACTTGTTTGTTTATTATGTTAGACGGTTTAAGTAAAGGGTAATTTTGAATAGAAAAATAATACGGACTAAACAATTGCGAAATTTGATTTGTTTTGGAAGAGTTAAGTTTTCAATAGTTTAATTGATTGGTGACTTTGGTACAATGACCGAACAGCTCACCCATTAGAATGAACTATAAAGGGTTATTTAAGAAGTCGCGCACAAACTACACCGAAAGGATGTCTAAGGTTATGCTTTGCGCTTACCCGTCCTCCGCCTCTGTAAGTTCGAATGGAGCTACTTAGTAAGCCATAAAAGTACAAGCTCATCTTAAGGGCGAATTAGTTTTAATTCCATGCGCCACTTGGTGGTAATTATCCGAAACACTAAGTGTTTACACTTATGCAAAAGTACGGTATAATGGATGATAATTAACACTAAATTCCTTGATTGGTGAACCCAATACCTCAATCAAAACTTTGATAATTTGATCTTTATGAATTGGTAATAAAAAGCTTGTTATTAAAATTATGCTACAAGATGAATGCATGACATCTTTGTACATCTTTGATTTGACCACATAAAATCAAAACTAGTACCCTTTTAAATTAAGTTATATGCCATCTAATTAAAAGGAACACTTGAAGTTTCAATTTATGTCATGAGAGTACTTGGCTAGATTGTGATGGAGAGGTAAATCTCATGTAAAGTGAGACCTTACATGGACATATTTGCGTTCTTTAAGTTAGACACTTAAGTTGAGTAGAAATGAGACTTGGACTCAATGGCATAAGATGGGATGAAACATGTTTATATTTGCAATAGCGTTGGAAAATATAAATCCCATAATGATCTAGGAGTTGGAAATTGTTTGCCAATTAATGTTCGATGATTACCTTATTATATGCGTTCGTTGCTAGCAGATCAACTGATGTAATGAACCTATGATAATTTGGATCCTAGTTTTCGAGAAAATTCTATGGTTATATGAATATTACCTTGGGTATTTTATTTTCTTGAAAAGTTTAATTATCGAAAATACTAAAATTGAATTTTGCTAATTCTTTAAATGTATTAATGCAACATTAAACCGTAAACATAGGTTATTCATGTATTGGTAAATTGATCTACGCCTGTAATGGTTTTTTGGTAGAGTCAACTTTAATAAGAGAATAAACCTAGTCCTCTTTTCTTAATAAAGAGTGAGATTAAATCCTATTCCTTTTCATGAATGAAGAAAGGTATGATAGGACAATTAGAATTGTCTAAATTCTAAATTCATAACTCGTAAGCATTTTTAATAGTTAAGAAAATTGCATATTTTCTGAGTTATTAAATTAGAAGCTAGACTAATTATCTTGATAATTGGTAAAAGACAAACTAGCATATTTTATCTAGTTGTTGTGCTTTGACCATTTAAAAGTACTACTTACAATTGTTGGAATAGTAGAACTATTAAGAAAGAAATTGCATGCCCAATTTTTCAAGTTAATAGCATTGATGGATAGTTCATCATCTACATAGTAGAATACACTCTTTAGTACATAATTAATTGTTATGTATGGACTTTCTCAAAGGTGTAGGAAAGTAAATAGAACGCTTATTTTCTTTCCATCGGTTAATGCAACACTTACAATGTTGTCAAATCCAGCTGGAGTGTTGTGTTCTTGTTATTGAATAAGGAATTAATGTAATGATCTCTTATTCGATGGAGTTACAAGCTTTGTCATCTTGGTAGTAACCCGATTATCTCTAGAATGTCTTAAGATAATTACTTTCCACTTGTAGACACTTATGTTTTCAAGGATAGTCATGAACGTTTCCTTATTAGACAATGAAGTGGTTCTACATCTACTAGTTATGCTAATATCAATGACACAATCATATTAGTCACATAAACAAACATATGTCGTGTTGTTTATCTGATACATGATGTTGTTTAATGCACAAGTGGGAGAAATCTATATTGTGTGCAAGGGACAACATATAGGTATATGATTTAATGGATTCTCTTGATCGCAAGGTAAGAGACCAACATTCTAATATAACTTGTACATATCTAATTCAAGAAACACTTGGTGTTGCAATTTACGTCATGTGAGAACTTGCGAGATTGCAACAACAAAGTAAATCTCTATTTGAAGTCGACCTTGCATGGACATATTTACAGTTTCTAAATTAGACAAGTATTTAGAACATGTGTCAAAATGATATATAAGACTACTTCAAATTAAATATTTATGTATTATTAGAATGACATAAAATTAAATAAAGTAATCTAATCCTACTTCAATTTGTTTATTTATGAATTTTGGAATGAAATAAATGAAAAATAATGTAGTCCTACATTGTTGTGAAGTAAAATAAATTAACTTGAAATTACTATTGAAACCAAGAGTTGTGTTCATAATTACTTTAGTTAAACATGTTTATGATTCATTGTAAAGACATAAACATAAAGTCTTTTAAGACTTATAATAAAGTAAGACGTTAACTTGTTATGTTTTTTAATTAAGACATATACAAGAAGCCATTGAGTTGATCAATGATTTATAACGTATAATGGGATTATAACAGTTTATGTTTCTTGATGAGACATGGATATGAAGTGACTTGGTTAAAAGGTACTTGTGTTATAAAGCATGTAATTAGCTTGGAAAGTCTATTATACCATTAAGTTGACTTAGTTGGTAAATAGGTAAGCCAAAAGGAATATGTTTATCTTATATATTGTTAGATTATCTTACAATATTAAATTCTAATGAATACCACAAGTTGATGGTATGTTCAGTTAGGAGAATCAAACTCTATTTGATTTATTTGATTCAAGATATCCATAACTTCTTTCTTAAAAAGTAACAAGGTTAGAAAATTGAGTATGGATTGAATATACTCAATATGACTCCAACCTAGAAGATTAATAAAACACCATTTCATTATGGAATGTGATGAATCACATTAAGTTTTAAAATTGATGATTCTGAATTTGTTAAACTATTTATGAATAGGTTATTAACAAACTAAAGTCAGGAATTATCAATGTGTATTTGTAATGTCCCAAAAAGAGAACAATGTAGTTTTGCTCTAACTTCTAAGTATATATAGATAGTCTATATATTACAAAAGGCAAGTGGGAGTTTTTCTATCTTGAAAGATAAAATTACAAGATACATAATCTTCTTAAATACACTAGTAAATATCATGATGAGGTTAGACATGTAAATGATAGACCT
The DNA here is from genome assembly GCA_022545495.1 of Chrysanthemum lavandulifolium. NCBI lineage: Eukaryota > Viridiplantae > Streptophyta > Magnoliopsida > Asterales > Asteraceae > Chrysanthemum > Chrysanthemum lavandulifolium. The sequence goes on along the minus strand of CM040238.1, from coordinate 297,069,117 downwards.
CATGATGATGGAATTTTCATTCATAGATCTGCAAAGATATCTCAGATATTTGACTTATATGTTTGAGAAATATGAGTTACAGATTATAGTAAACCCGATAATCATTATGATAGATTACCAAATATTGAATTGGGAAAATTACTCATACTATGAATGTTAAAGATGTTGTCCATAAAGATAATCAATTTTGGAAATTTGGTTTATCTTAATAGTTAGACTAGAGAATGGAAATGAGTTTCTTCAAAGAGATGAAAACCCCCAGTGGTTTGAATTTCTATGTAGAAATCATATGGACAATATTGTACACATATTTAATGCATGTTTTATGATAAGATTATTAATCATACTTAAGCAATTAATTATGATTGAATATTCTTTTCAAGACACATTAAATATATAAAGATGATAATTGTCATACTAGATTTCATTAATATGAAATATGACAATGGAATATCAAAACTCTTTCTTGAGAAATTACTCGAGCGAGGACGGTAAGTAATTGAAAGGTTTTTGAATTCATATAATCTTTGAAAGTGTACTAAGTGCAAATAATTCATGAATGGATAAATGCATGCATCTATGAAATTATTCTTATGTTTAATTATTAAATACCATTTTCGATTTATAATTAAAATAAGATAAATTTTAAGTATTCCCGAAAGCTAGTGGGAGTATTATGTTAAGTTTCTTAAATCTTATATGTTGTATAACATATAGTAAGTAACATTCCTTGTAAGCTAAATGTTAAGTCTTAGATTGGAATGAAACTTCACTTGTAAGATTTAAGAATTAAAACATACAACCTGGAATATATGTTTATTATTAATAAACATGTGCGAGAAAATAAATGATTCTAATAAAACATGATATATCATTTGGGAAATGGATAAATATCTTTGACAAGATAGAACGTGAATGAAGTCTAAGGTTGACCAGTAGATTCATCACGTATGCACATCATGTTGTATATTAAAATTGTTGTATCATTCTTTAATAAGAAGTGATTTGACAACATTGATATCTAACTAAAAGTTATTAGATAACTTGTGTAATGAATATTCAAAGAATTACATCCTCACCCGGAATTGCTCCTAAATTCTATGGATGAACAATATGTCAAATGTTGTGCAAATTGTCATCAGCTTTAAACTTGAAAGTTAGGAAAGCATCAAACATTACACAATAAGATCTTAAAGTTTACGGAGTTTTAATGAGCATATTGTTGTTTGCATACAATGATGCTGGTTTAATTGAGATGACACTCAATACTAGTTATGGTAGGATTTCATCCTTGTTACTAACATTGTGAAAAAGTGAACTTTTTATGATAAAATGTTTTAAAAGGTCTACTACTGTATTCATTATTATAAAACACACACAAACACTATTACACCACACGATTGCTTTCATTCCATTTCACACGCACTAATTACACCATCAAAAACACACACAAACACTATTATCTGTCACAAAAAACAAAACCCCATAAGAATCAGCCGTCACTTTCAATGATCTGATCTTCTTGTTCACTTTCAAATCTTGGATCAAAGCTTGCTTGTGGGTCATTTGTGTGTTGCACGCCAGGTGTTTGATAAAATGTCTGAATGACTTAAATGTTGGTTTTGGGTCATTTGTGTTTACAACAGCTGTTTAAGATAAAATGTCTGAATGACTTAAATGTCTTTTATTCATTTTGGGCTTTTTTAAAGATTATTATTAGTGTTTAGTGTTAGTTAGTTAGTTGAATTTTGAAACCTTAAACAACTTAATGGCACCCACCAAACATAAGCTCGAAAAACCCGACGTGGGGGAGGAAGTGTTAGACTTAGTTATACCTTATATACACAATGTTGAGGACCGAAGCTCTGTTTCTTTAGTTTCCCGTAAGTGTTATGCGACTGATGGCATTACACGTAAGCGCCTAACTGTCCACACACTTTACTACCCAAACCCTGCCTCTTTAAGTAAAAGGTTCCCTTTCATCGACTCGTTAACACTTAAAGGTCCTCCATCTGATTTTATACTTACATATCATTGTGCTATCCGAATCACCCCGTGGATTGAACAATTAGCTCTCGAGTTTAGGTATTTGAAAGAGCTTCATATCCGTGGTGTGGTTGTTCATGATGAAGATCTCGAGAAATTGGCGAGAACACTTGGTAAGGATTTAAGGAGTTTGAAGATCAAGAAGTGTAAAAGGTTTTCGACGGATGGATTAAGGCATGTCTCTAATTATTGTAACCAATTGAGAACTTTGTCTTTGGAAAATGGTTATCATATTGAAGTGAAAGATGGGATTTGGTTACATCAATTGGCATTGAATAGCACTGTTTTGGAAAGGTTACATTATAGGTCTATGTTTACTTATGATGCAGAAGATTTAACACTTCTTGCCAAAAATTGGTGTAACTCTTTAATATCGTTCAAGATTGGAGCGTGCTATCTAAGTGAACTAGGAGATGCCTTTAGATATGCTGTTAGGTTGGAACATTTTGGTGGATATAATTGGGATGAGCAGAGTGAGCTTGTTGGTTTCCAGTTTCCGCCAAATATGCGTTCATTAAGTATAAAGGATTTGCCAAGAACTCGATGTTTAACTCACTCCTTTCTCGAATCATATAAGGAAATTGAAACTTGAATATGTAGAATTGGTTGATGAGTGCCGTGTTTGTTGTTTGAGAGGTGCCCAATTTGGAAGTTCTATATACCGAGGATGTCTGTGGAGACAGGGATTGTGTTATTGGTCGGGTTTGCAAGAAATTGCGCAAACTTACCTATACTGGGTGTGTGACCCACGTGGACCTGATTGCTCGTAAAAGGATGTACTAATTTGGAGTATTTAAAGGTTAGCGTTGAAGATATTTCAAATGAAGCTCTCGAGTGTCTAGGAACGCATTTGAAGAATCTCCGTAAATTCCGTATGAACTTAGTTAAGAAAGATGGGACAACAGATATGCCGCTAGACAGTGGGATTCGGGCTATGCTGATGGGTTGCAGCAAACTCGAAAGTCTAGATATCAGTCTGGGACAGATGTGGATTTGGAATATATCGGGAGATATGGTGCTAATTTGAGGTCTTTGGCTCTGGAGCGTGTAGGAAATTCTAATGCAGGACTTGTAAAGTTATCAGAAGGATGCCCGAAATTAAGAAAGCTAAAACTGATGGATTGTCCCTTTAGCGAGCAAGTTGTTACCAGTTCTGTTTTTAATATACCTTCTCTAAGGTATGTTTGGGGTTACAACAGTGATTTTACTCCTTTGGCACTCACTCGTCCAGAGTATCAACTTTGAAACATTGGTATGTATGTTCTTCATCATTTACTTGCAAATTATTGTTATTTCCTATTAATAACAGTGTCTTACTTTGAGAGTTTTTCTAGTCTTGGAATATCATGATTGTGAAATTCTATCAATCGCATGCTTTATATCTTCTCATTAGCATGAGTTAGGTTTTTTACATGAGCCTAGACACGCCCAGAGTGAAAGCATGTATATATAAAGACAATGAATTAAAAAGTGGATAAAGTTTATGTAATTGATTCCAAATATTAACGAAGATGGCCTCAAAAATTTTAAACTTCAGTTCACTTCAGGTACGACTTTTTTCAATAACTTACAGTAGACGCTGAAACATACTAACTTAGAGAGCATTTCTTAATTTCTTCTCATTCAAAGATTCATGTGTGCTGGCATGGAATAATTACAGGAAATGTGCACTACTTGAGCGTATAGTTGTAGCACCATACTGGCTGATGGTGATTGCATAGTCATCCACTTAGATTGCAATGGATATACAACATATATGGAAACCGAAAGCTAATGAAATTAGATAGATGACACGGGAAAATATAGTCGGAAATCACTAGTAAACGTACATCACAGATATGAGATGTGTACATTCCAAGGCACTTTGTGAGTTTGTTAATCTTTATAATTGACATAAAAATGAATTTTCAGTTTTTAAATGTCAGTTACGTATATGTTTCCACCTTTCTTACCATCACCCTCTAATTTGTTAATCTTTATTGACTTATGTAGGAAGGAGCAAGTCGAAAAGGAAGTCTCCAACGAGTGAGTAAATACAGGAAGAATGGCAGAAGATGTAATTGCATGAAGAGGAAACGGCTAAAAGAAGAGTAAGCACAAGAACGAAGAAATTGAGACGATATAAATGTCTAAGCACAAAATTAGCATCTGGAATGACTTGTTTGTCAAGACCGATGTTAGCTTATTTGGCTATAGGTTGTAGTCATTGAGGTTGCGACTAGTAAAATTTTAAGTCGCTTTAGCGTTGTATCATGCACCTCTTGTTTCGTTGGTGGTTATCCAGATGAACTTGCGTAAATATTTGAATTGGTGTAGTGCTTGTCGAGTGGGTATGCACTACCGTTCTTATGCGCATAATGACTTCCTGTGTGCATTCTCTCACTCATTTTATTTACTTTGCAACATATTAATGCTGATGGGATCATAAAAGAGTTTGTAAATGTATTATTAGATATTCATCGTTTATATGGTAGAGAGATACACACAAGTGTTTATGTGTCGATCTAACCTACTTTGACGTGTGCCGAAAACCTACCCATTTTGACCCAAAAAAAAGGTGGAAACATAAGAAAATAGTCTGGTTCATGGATATTTGGATACCAAATGTACCATCAAAATCAAGTTTCGCACAATGTCATACAACTTCAGGATTTTGAATGTTCTATACAAAATGAATCTAGCATCTAGGGTCCAAAATACCCCACTAATGTATAGCACTAAAACACATAATTTGTTGAGCAAAGACCAAATTGAGCTACTTCATTTCCTTCATGACGATGATCTAGGTTGTGATTCACTGGTTCTTTTATGAAAGACAAAACAACGGAAATCGCTCATCTTGATGCTTTGAGAATCCATGGTTGGCTCCTTTAACAACATGTAACTTGTGGTTCGGTATGATCTTTGCAAACTCGATGCCTCTTTGACTCGGACAATTGTATCATCGCACCTGTGTCACGTCAACACACCGCATAACAAACATAGCTTTTGTAATCATCATATAGAATAGAAATATCCGCCATCATCGCATGCATAAAGGGATACATGACGCCTTGAAATAACAACAAATGAGTCGGATGAAAAGTAGAGTTCACATTTGACTTTTAGGGTCACATTTGATCAAGTAATTTTATATCTTACCTGCAGCTTTGTCAATTTGCAGGCAAGCTTCATGCATATTTGTATTCAAACGCCCATCAAACTATCTCGACCACACGATATAAGAACTCGCCGCACATCGAGCATATAATCATCGATTTTTGCATTTTAAGCAATCGAATAAGGGTTTCGTAAAATGATCGGCAAGAATACCGCTTTGCCTTTAACATCTATAAAACCATCTTCCTTCACTTTCTGCAGAAACCCTTTTCCCAAACGCCTTGCACACCCCTCTCTTGTCTTGTACCGTCCGGACACGTTGATGACACGGGCACATCATGATACTTAGACGCGTATAAGAGCACCACATTCCCACCGCATGTAAATAAGATAAAGGAACCATACCACGCTACTACATAATCTTAAGAAACAAAAGTGAACCGCTGATGTATAGAATCATATGTTAGAATACCTTTACTATGTCCAAGGATTGCACTTGTTACACGTTAGCTTCACGAAGTGTTGGATTACCGAATGTAAGTCATCAGCCTCTCTAAAATAATTACCATAATGAAATGTGCCTTCGCTTTCCCTAAACATATGCCAAATGACAGAGTTAATTCTCATTAATTTTGAATTTAGATCACAATCACCCTGCTAATATTCAGTAGACAAACTTACCCATTTCCAGCAAAATCAAAACGAATGCAGTGATTCCTTCCTTTGTAACGCATTTGCAAGGTTCACCATGGTATTGGTTTCCTACATGCATACAAAATCAACGAGCAGTTATCAAGATTTACAAGCGACAACAATTTGTAGAAATATGGAATGGACCTTGATGCAACAATTCATTAACGAGAGGTCAAAGCGCAAACATTCAAGATCATTAAACAATTTATAAACATATTTTTAGTAATTGATCTCTCGAGTAACAAGTTTGGAGGGATAATTCCAGAGTCCATTACAGACCTCAGCGGTCTTTAGTTGCGCAACCTTTCTAATAATGAGCTTTCTTGTGCCATCCCACCAACTATGGAAAGCCTGACACAACTAGAGTCACTGGATCTTTCTAGTAACAAGCACTCTGAAAAAATGCCTCAAGAGTTGGTGAAACTGAGCTTTCTCGCAGTTTTAAATGTCTCTTACAATAGCCTCACTGGACCCATACCACATGATAGACAATTCGATACCTTCCTGAACAATTCTTATATAGGAAATTCAGCATTGTGTGGAGACCTTTGTCTAAGAAATGTGGAAACTCAGAAGTATCAAAGGCACCGGTAGTTTCATTAGACCAAGACACAGAGTCTGACTTCCCAAGCGGAGTTGATTGGGTTGACTTCCCAAGCGGGCTAGTGATTGGGGTGATTTTTGGGAACCACCTAATGACAAGATACAAGTGGTTTCTAGAAAGATTCTAGTTTCTTTACGAGGACTGATGAACTGAAGACGGTCCACCATGGAATTTTTACAGCAAGCAAGTGCATTGAAGGTGATCAGAAGGTGATAATGTATATAGTTATATATGTGACAATTTCATGCTAATGTAGCATAATATGTATGGCATTTACCTAATTATGCACCTGTTTTACCTATAATAAGTTTTTTTGCCTACTGCAACTCTGCGCGAATTGGGCCCTGGTGCATTTATTGCTGATTTGGTTATCCACATATTGAAGTTCAGGATTGCTTAAAGAAACTCCTTATCGCTTTTTGTGATAAGCCAAAGAATTTCAGGTTGCTGAAGGGGTGTTTGGTTAAGCCTGTTTTAAAGAGCTTATGCTAATCAGCTTATCAGTTTACGAGCATAATGAACTTTTTTTTGACAAACAACTCCATAATTGCTTACGAAAAAGCCTTTCTATGCGCTGTTATCCATAAACTACTTAGGATACTCAAAAGTTGTTACGCTGAAGCAGCTCACCCAAACACCCTCTTATTCAACACGCTTATTTCACTCACAAATTTAACCATATAAGCAGTTAGGATAAGAAACCCCATACGGCCATACACCCTCCAAACTAATTATCTGCAGCCTTAAAATGCTAATTCAGTTTCAATAAGCAGTCTCAAACACCCTCATCTCATAAGTCAATACCCTTAGTCAAATAATCAATATCATTCTCACTAGCACTAGAAACTAATTCAAACTATACTAACCACTTACGGGTGGCCTAGTGGCAAAAGGGTCGAGACCATCATCACTATAATGCGGGAGGTCTCAAATTCAATTTCCGCTAGGTGCAAACAACCCTAAAGTGGGCACGCTAACCTCCTGAAAAGGGAGGACTTTACTCGGTTTACGTCTATGTGGCGGTCCATGGATTAGTCGGCCAAAAGGTCAGAAACCATACTTAACCAAAAAAAGCGATAATAAGCGAGTGTTTGTTACAGTTTACATAGCGGGCTTATGGTTTATGTGGTTTTCGGCTTATGTTTCGTAAGCCTACTTTTTGTGGCTTATTTGGAAACTTTCTGACTTATATAAGCTTATTATGATATGATAAGCCGAAAAGTTTCAAAATAAGCCACAAAAAGTTAGCTTATGAAACATAAGCCGAAAACTAAATAAGCCATAAGGCGACTATATAAGCCGAAACAAACACCCCTTAAGATAATATCATTTTCTAAACGCAATAAACCCCGTGGATTAGTCGGCCAAAAAGTACCTTTGTTGACTGAAAACCATGACACAAAACAACAAGCTCATTAGAAGCAGCCTCATGCAAAAGACCCACAAGCTTCTCACCATGCTTATTCACCACAACTATTTTCTTCCCTGAAAAAGATAATAAAAATCCAACCTTTTTATCATATAAAAAACAAATCTTTTTTTTTTTTCAGTAAGTACTAAAGATGACCAGAAACTGAACCTGGGCTTTGCTCAAAATGGGTCAAAATTGCTTTTTCAGCAGCAGTTTCTGTAGAAGCCATCTGGGTTGCTCTTTTTTTTTTGCTACAGTAAAAGTCGATAAAAAAGTGAAAAACAGTAAAAAAAAGAAGTGTATTGAGTAATGACTAAAAGAGATTATATAGAAGCATTAGAGATAATCTTGGTAAATAATACTAATGCTATAAGGATTATATAGATTTTGTGGGTCCGCGTTGTCTTCGGGTTGCACCGGTAAATCGATATTCAAAGGGCCGGGATTTCGGCAAGAAAGAAGCACTGTGAATTCTCGATCGACCGATGGAAGGAAGATCGACACTTAGACCAAATGATATTTTGGTCTTTGGATGACAGGAGGAAACACGCCACAGTAGACTAATCTGGGTTTCTCCACTCATGGATCGGGAATCATGCTTTACGGCAGGTCAGTCGCTTTGAAAGCCGCCTGCAAAAGTAACCAAACACGAGAAAGCGTGCCTTGATAACCAACACGCTATACCTTTGCATTTGATACATTTGGCTTCGCACACGAGGTGTGGAGTCGCTTCAAAGAGTCCAACGGGTTATGCATAGCAATGTTACGACCCCAGGGTCTGAATGTAGCTTTTAAAAGACTAAGTTTTCTTATTCAAAGTATGTACAGCGCAATTGTTGTTGCTTGTCATCATGTCATTTTAGTGTAATGTTCAATGAAATCTATTTTATGAAATATTGCCACAATCGATATTACCAGCACAATTATAAGGGTTAAAGTATAATTTAGTCAAAATTCAATGGTAAAAGTTAGAGGTAATTATATTTGTTGTTTGACAAATTTCATAGTTTACACTTATGTCACAAAAGTTATGACGTCCATATTTTTTCGTTAATAAACGTTAGATAAAATACATTTTTAGGAATGAATGATGCAATTTTTTTTCGATTTCTTTTACATGGTTCTAACATGACGGGTATTTCATCTTTTTGTTTATAAAATGAATGTATGTTGTATTTTTGTAGTTTATTTTTATTTAAACATTAAAGGAAAAGATTAAAAAAAGACATGAAAAAAATCTAAACTTATTTATTTTATATTAAAAGAAACATATTAGTCGAGTTTGGTTGGTCAAGTTTGGGTCGATTCTGATCGGGGTCAAAATCGAGTTGAGGCTTAAAAAACCATACTTGAACTGATCCTATTAAAATCTCGTGTTAGTCGGGTTCAGATCCAATCTGATCTACTCACAAGGTCGGATATCAACCTGTGCGGGCTGCCCAACCGCACAGGGCCCAATATTTTGAAGGGGCCTCAAAATTTAGAAAAGCCCATGAGGTATATAAATAAAAGTACCGCTTCAAAGTAAAAGGCCCATCTGCTCTAACTTCCCAAGCATTTAGCCATTATAAGGATAAGCCGATAAGGAGGAGTCAAATTTTAACAGTGCTCTCGATGCGGGATCACTGAAATTTTTATTTTTCTTATGTCTTTGTTCCATACTTGTATAGATAAATATCAATCATTTAATGTTAAATAGTTCCAAACACAAACATGTACTCCCTAATTTTGTTTTCAAGCCACGATGACATATATAAATGGATTGCATAAAAGAAGTGTAGGTAGAAAAAAAGTAGATAAAATGTTACAGTTTTTGTTTTAAATGGCCTCGCTCTTAATCTTGGCACAGGGCCTCCGAAATTCACGGGACGGCCCTGTCTACTCAGGTTTGGATTAACCCAAATATGAATAAAATGATTTAATTTTTTTGCCTAGTTCATCATATACATATTATAATTCATAAAAAAATATATATAAAAAAAGATACAAAACGCGCCAATTCGGGTCAATATGGTCGACCTGAATTTGAGTTAGCCAAATATTTTCAATCCGATATTCGATAACAGGGATGAGCACAGGGTCAAACCCGACCTGAACCGACTAAACCCGAAAACCGAATCACGGTAAAACTTGAACCGAGAACCGAACAGAGTAAAACCGAAACCGAATAAAGTTGGTTCGTTTCGGTTTGGGTTGGTTTAGCTAGTTTGAACCGGATAGGTGTGTTTTGATCCGAACCAAACCAATTAAAACCTAAATAATTATATAAAACCAAAAATCGAACCGAATAAAATCAATTCGATTTGATTTAGCTCAGCCCGGCTCGGCTCAGTTTGTCGATTCGGTTCTGTTTCAATTGATTTTGCTAAGCCCTATCCGACCCTATTTAGTAATTGTGTTACTCGAGTTAACCGAATAATAAAAGTATTAACCCGAGCAACCCGACTTATTCCTATTTTTAAGTAGAGATGAGCATTTTGACCCGAATCTCAAACCGAACCGGAACTGCATCGAACCGCATCTGATTCCTTTTATACCAGATGGCATCGGACCAGAAATAAGGTGAAAAAAATCGGGACCACTAATTCTAGAGGATCAGCATGCAAATCGGAAATTCTAAAAAACGAGGAAAACCCGATTTTCCAGATCGCAACAAGATTCGAATCCCATTCGACACGATACCGATACCACTAATTTATGCTCAGAAAAAATCGGACCACTAATTCGACTACCGTGCTCATCCTTATTTTTGTGAATTGATTAAGACACTCTCATTTGTTATTCAGACACCAAATGTATAAACCGTAAAGAAAGATATGATAAACGTCAACCGATTAACGACGATTGGTTGCATAAATAAGAAATCGGAGCCAGCATAAATCATTACTTAGCGCTTTTAACCTTAAAACGGTGGGGGAGTTAAAGATTTTTGTTATACACCCACCGACCTATTTCCACCTCCTTATATCATCTTCCCCAAATCAAAAAAAACAAAACCCTAATCCCAAATCACAAAAACAATGAAACCCTCATCAAAACCAACCAAAAAACCCGAAACCCAATCCCTAAAAAAGCTCGAATACCTCTCCTTAGTCTCCAAAGTCTGCACAGAACTCGAATCCCATCTGGGTTTCACAGACAAGGTCTTGGCAGAGTTCATAACTGATCTGGGAAGAAAGTGTTTGACCCATGAGGAATTTGACACAAAGCTGAAGCAAAACGGTGCTGATTTGCCTGATTATTTTGTTAGGACACTTTTGACTATTATTCATGCTATTTTGCCCCCTAAGGTTAGGAAGAGTAGGGTAGTGGATAGCGAGAGGGGCGCGTTGGGTATTGGGGATAGTAGGGATCATGTTAGGAGTTTGGAGAAGGAGATTGAGTTGGAGGCGTTGGAAAAAGCCCGGTTGCGTGGCGAGGAGTTAGGAAACGGCGAAAATTTAGGTACCCGTAGGGAGAGTGGCGAAAAGCGTGAAAATAGGGATAGGTATGATAGGAAGCGTGATGATAGGGATAACGATAGATATGAGAGAAAACGAGGCGATAGAGATAATGATAGGGCGCGTGATAGGGATAGTGATAGATATGAGCGTAGGCGCGATGAGAATGTTGAAAGTGGCGAAAATGAGTCTAGGAGTCGTAGGGAGCGTGATAGGGATAGATATGATAAGAAACGAGATGATAAATATGAGCGTAAACGAGATGATAGGGATGATGATAGATATGAGCGAAAAGGTAGAGATAGGGAGGATGGTAAGGACCGTAGGGAGAGTGGATGAGTTGGAATTGTATCAAGTGTATAGAGGGAGAGTGACGAGGATAATGGAGCACGGGTGCTTTGTGGAGATTTTGGATGTGAAAGGGAAGGAGGGTTGGTTCATGTGTCGCAGATGGCGACGAGGAGAGTGGCGAATGCGAAAGATGTGGTTAAGCGTGACCAAGAGGTTTTTGTGAAGGTGATATCGGTTAGTACCGGGAAGGTTTCGCTTTCGATGAGGGATGTGGATCAGAATACGGGCAAGGATTTGTTGCCGTTGAAGAAGAGTGGGGAGGATGGTGATGGTGGTGGTGGTCGGGTGAATGTTGGGTCGGGTGGGTGATGGTAGTAATAAGTCGAGGATTGGGTTGTCGGGGATTAAGCTTACTGATGAGGATGTTGGTGTTTCGGCTAGACGGCCGTTGAAGAAGATGAGTTCGCCCGAGAGGTGGGAGGCGAATCAGTTGATTGCTTCGGGGGTTTTGAGTGTTAAGGATTATCCGATGTATGATGAGGAAACGAATGACGGGATAGTTTATCAGGAAGAAGGTGGTGACGAGGAGCTTGAAGTTGAGTTAAACGAAGACGAACCCGCCTTTTTGAAAGGACAGAGTCATTACTCGATGGATATGTCACCTGTTAAGATTTTCAAAAACCCCGAAGGCTCGTTGAGCCGTGCAGCGGCTTTGCAGTCTGCTTTGATTAAGGAACGGCGAGAAGTGAGGGACCAGCAGCAGAGAACCATGCTTGATTCCATCCCGAAGGATCTTAATCGTCCTTGGGAAGACCCGATGCCGGAAAACGGCGAGCGGCATTTAGCACAGGAGTTGAGAGGAGTCGGGTTGTCAGCATATGATATGCCCGAATGGAAAAAGGATTCGTTTAGTAAAGCGTTAACTTTTGGTCAAAGGTCGAAGCTGTCGTTACAAGAACAGAGACAAAGCTTGCCGATCTATAAACTGAAGAAGGAATTGGTTCAAGCTGTGAACGATAACCAGGTGTTGGTTGTTATTGGTGAGACGGGGTCTGGTAAGACAACTCAGGTGACTCAGTATTTAGCAGAAGCTGGTTACACCACTCGGGGTAAGATCGGCTGTACTCAACCTCGGCGTGTGGCTGCAATGTCGGTAGCTAAGAGGGTGGCTGAGGAGTTCGGTTGTCGGCTAGGTGAGGAAGTTGGTTACTCGATTCGTTTTGAGGATTGTACGGGTCCCGAAACTGTAATCAAGTACATGACTGATGGTATGCTTTTAAGGGAAATTCTGGTTGACGAGAATCTATCTCAGTATTCTGTTATTATGCTTGACGAAGCTCACGAGAGAACAATGAGTACTGATGTTCTTTTCGGGTTATTAAAAGGCTTAATAAAACGAAGACCCGACCTTCGTTTGATTGTCACTTCCGCTACATTAGACGCTGAGAAATTTTCAGGGTATTTCTTTAGTTGTAATATTTTCACAATTCCCGGAAGAACGTTTCCTGTTGAAATACTTTACACTAAACAGCCGGAAAGTGATTATGTCGATGCAGCTTTGATTACTGTTATGCAGATTCACTTGACAGAACCCGAAGGTGATATACTCATGTTTTTGACTGGTCAAGAGGAAATCGATCATGCTTGTCAGTGTTTGTTTGAGCGGATGAAAGGGTTAGGTAAAAACGTGCCTGAATTGATTATATTACCGGTTTATAGTGCCCTACCTAGTGAAATGCAGTCGAGAATTTTCGAACCGGCCCCACCAGGGAAGAGGAAGGTGGTTGTTGCCACTAATATTGCCGAAGCATCTTTGACAATTGACGGGATTTTCTATGTCATTGACCCTGGTTTCGCCAAGCAAAACGTGTATAACCCGAAGCAAGGTCTTGATTCACTTGTTATCACACCGATATCTCAGGCATCAGCCAAGCAACGGGCGGGTCGAGCAGGTCGTACTGGGCCGGGAAAATGTTATAGATTGTACACTGAAAACGCTTTCAACAATGAAATGTCACCAACCTCGATTCCTGAAATTCAGCGGATAAATCTCGCGTTGGTAACGCTGAACTTGAAAGCAATGGGGATAAACGATCTTTTAGCTTTTGATTTCATGGACCCACCGTCACCTCAAGCACTTATTGCCGCTCTTGAACAGCTTTACACTCTCGGAGCACTTGATGAAGAAGGGCTTTTAACGAAATTAGGTAGAAAAATGGCGGAATTTCCACTCGATCCACCCTTGTCTAAGATGCTGTTAGCGAGCGTTGATTTGGGATGTAGTGATGAAATACTGACCATTATTGCTATGATCACGACGGGGAATATCTTCTACAGACCTCGGGAGAAACAAGCGCAAGCAGATCAGAAGAAGGCCAAGTTTTTTCAACCGGAAGGAGATCATTTAACTTTGCTTGCTGTTTATGAGGCTTGGAAAGCTAAGAATTTTTCGGGGCCATGGTGTTTCGAGAATTTTGTTCAGTCGAGATCGCTTAGGAGGGCGCAGGATGTCAGAAAGCAGCTTCTATCTATCATGGACAAGTATGTTCTCTTTGCTTTGCTTTAAATTACAAATACTTCATATTTGTTTTCTGTTGTAAATGTGCTTAATTAGTTATTGGTAGTTTAATATAGTGATGTATTTTTTGATCATTTGTTGTAAACGGGCTGATTGGTTAGGTTGGAAGCGGGTTGAACAGGCCTATTGGTTTGAAAGTCTTTCAAAATGCTTAAAGGTCTCAGAATGGTTTTGTCTAAAATTTAGTTATCATCGTTATAACTCAGTTTTCATAGTCGTTTTTGTAGCTGTTTAAGTTCCCAACCCGACATGACCTGAATCTAAGTAACTTGTTTTGACCTGCTATCTGACCTGCCATTTTACCATCCTTCTCTTGTTTTCTGAAATGTGATTGTGGGAACACTCCCGTTGTGTTCTGGCCCAAGTTGCTTTATTTGTTATAATTGAATATCACAATTGTTTTCTGAGTCTGTTTAAAACTGAATCTAATGATGTAAATCTGCTCAACTAGTTTTAATATGTCCTCTTTAGTGATGTCTATTTTACCCATTTATGGTGAATCGGTTGATTTGGGTTACATTTTTGGCTAACTTATCAAATGGGTAGCTTGTAATTTAAGTGGTTAACATGGAGTCGGGCTGAATAGGCTGAAACAGTTTGAAAGTGACTCAAAAGTAATTAAAACGCGTAGAACTTGCATGAAACTTTATATTATGAAACTTAGAATGTCACATTAGTAGTTGTAATTCAAGAAAAAGAAGTAAAGATGAATTGACTAGGTTTGCTCAACCCGATCTGACTTGTTTCTAGTTTACCCGTTTTAACCCGTCACTCTACTGCCAGCTTGCTACTTGTTTTCTGAATTATGATTATTTCAATTCCCTTTATTACGATCTCATGCTGCTCTGTGTCGGCTTATTATACTTCACAATTGTTTTCCAGTTCTGTGTTTAAACTGATACAAATGGTATAAATCCGCGCAACTAGTTTCAGGAAGTTCTCTGTAGATGTGTTTATATGGAGTCTTTCAACCATTGATGTTCAACTAGTTTCAAATTTATCGTCATTGTAACATAGCTTTTTATCACATTTAAAACATTAATTACTTGAAAGGGAAATATGAAACGTTTTTGTGTCATTTACCTGTTTTTTTGTGTCATATACCTGTTAACCAACCCGTCAATTTGCCACTTCTTGTTTTCATGAAGTGAATTGTGAATATTATGATTAATACGATGTGTTTCTGGTTCATGTTGCTGATTTGCTCGTTTTCTATTCAGGTATAAATTGGATATTGTAAGTGCTGGGAAGAACTTTACAAAGATACGGAAGGCAATAACTGCAGGATTTTTCTTTCACGCTGCACGTAAAGACCCACAAGAAGGATACAGAACTATAGTCGAGAACCAGCCCGTTTATGTACATCCAAGTAGCGCGCTTTTCCAAAGACAACCAGACTGGGTCATCTATCACGAGTTGGTTATGACAACAAAGGAATACATGCGTGAGGTTACCGTTGTAGATCCAAAATGGCTAGTCGAATTGGCACCAAGGTTCTTTAAGGTGTCCGATCCTACTAAGATGAGCAAGCGTAAAAGACAAGAAAGGATTGAGCCTCTTTATGATCGTTACAATGAACCAAATTCATGGAGGCTCAGCAAACGACGGGCTTGATCAGTGGCTTGAAGTTGAATTTTTTTTGTTTTGCTTGTAACAACTGATTTCTTATCTGGTTTCTTTTATGTACCCACCATGGAGATATGTACAAGCAACTTTGTAAAATACAGGTTTCTTTGCATCATTTTGAATGCAAAATTTACACTTTGACATACATATGGCTGGCGCCAGTGCGGTTTTGCTCAAATTAGCCCGAGTCTTGAGCTTGGTCTGGCTTGAAAGGCCGAAACAGGCTCAATATATATTAGTCATCAGAGTCTGAGCTTGGGGTACAATTTCAGAATTTTTCGAGTTTATGCTGATTTAAAATAAGCTTTTCTAAATAGAATGTTTGGATTTGCTTCTGATAAAAAATAAGCTGGCAGTTTTTTTTTAGTGTTTGACAAATTCGGCTTATGTAATCAAAAGATAAATAAAATTGAGGAGAGGTATTTTACATACTAAACATTTCTTACATACTCCACCATCCATCTAAAAGAAAATTAACGACCAAATTAAAGATTTTATTATTTCACCTATTTTTATAATTTAAATATCTCTTAAACCGTTAATCGTTAAGTGAAAATATTTACACCGTCATGAAGAAAGATTTAATTATCTTTCTATGATGAAGACTTTGACATACTTCAAAAAGAAAAATTGTTTTTCACGCTTTTTCGCCTTTTACGCTACTTGAAATTTGATGAAAAATCATATACGATTAAACACTAATTTAGATCACATGCGATATTAGTGTAAATCATATATGATATTTGATATCACATGTGATATGATATGATATCATATGTGATATTACACCAATATCACACGTGATATTACATATCATATACGATATAACACTAATATCACACGCGATATTCAAAATAGTGTTTTTATCATATATGATTTTTAACGTAGATTTCAAAGAACGAGAAAACGAAAAACTTAAAAAACGTGAAAAACACGGAAAAAAAATTGTCGAAAATATATCAAAGGCTTCATCTATAAAAGATAATTAAACGTTCGTCAGAATGATATTTTTTTCGCTTAACGATTAACCTGCTTGAAAGCTTATTAATATTTAAAAAGAGGATGAAAGTGGTTTTTAAATCATTGAATTAATCTCATCCATTAGATCAAATAAAATAAACTGAAGATTGATCATTGGTATGTAAATAATCTTTTGTCCTCAAATGATCTTAAATCAATAAAATTACAAATTTTCCCTATTTATTACGTATTATTAAGTTAGTTAAGCGTAGTAAAAACATATACAATTAACCTACCGAAAATTAGAAACATATTATACAGTTAAGCGTAGTAACAACATATACAATTAACCTAAATAAAAGTTTAAGGATGATTTTTGCAAGATCAGATAAACTAAGCGGACCAATTATGTAAATTTCCGGTACATGGTTAATCTTTATTGATGGATTTCATAAAAGTATGATTTTTGCAATGAAAGGTAGTCTGAAGGAAAGGTTTTGTAAATTTATGTTACATGTTTGGTCTCTGAGAACTGATTTATGTTATATCGTTAGTCCTTGAGGACCTATGAAACAGTAGTGGCTAAAAATCAGAGACTGTTTGTGTAAATTTTCAAAAAAAGGTAAAAGAACTCTGTTATACTTTTGGTCCCTACAAACTAATTTCTGTTACATTTTAGTCCCCAAGGACCTATTTTTGAATGATAGTTAAAACATATGGACTGTTTATGTAAATTTCAGAAAAGACAAAATTGACTGTTTGGTGAACTGAACAATTTTCTGGAAATTGTTTTATTTTTAATATCAAATTAAATTAAAATGTGAGACTTGACAATAAAAATCTGACATGTATTCCACTCATTACCTCTCCTCATTTAAACCGTCAGTTTTTCCACTTGTCAGGATCATGTAAAGGATGATTAGTAGGAATGCGAAGTAGGAATAAATATCATTTCTCATTAACTAAAATACACGAAGATGAACCAACAACGATAAGCATGCGAATTTTAACTTCAGTTGACCAATACACCAAAGTATATAAAAAAGTAATATAAAAAATCAAAGATAACAAAAAGTTAGAAATTTGTATCAAATTATCATTGGCTTACGTTGACTGTTGTGTTAGCAACCATCACATGCAAGACAATGACAATATAATACTAGTCGCAACTTATCTAAGCCATATACACCACAATATATAAATGTATAAACTTTCTTTTCTTTACCCGATGTGGGACTAAACACGTGTATCAAATTTTACAAAAGTAAATCCATACACAAATAGAAATTTGATATGACACTAAAATTTCAGAAAATCAATGACTTTTTACTATGGATTAATAAAGCATGTTTGGAAATTTGTTTAGTTTAGTGTTAAACTTCCATGTTAAATCTTTCACAATATCTAGAGGTTTACACACATTTACAGTACATAAATAACATTTACATGTCTATAGTGACAGGAGTGTTAACGATCCGAGCCGTGTTGAGTTATATGTTAATTAACGCATTTGTTCAATTGTCATAATTTTAAACTCGAGTTGCATGTTTATGAGCTCGAGGCCTATTGGCTCGTTTATTAGCTCAAATTTAAGCTCGAGTAAGTTCGTTTGCAGATAGACTTAAAGCTCATAATATATGAATAACGACTAAATGATTCAAAATTAACGATAACTCGATAAGTAACCTATCAATAACCAAAACATTCCTCGTTTTCTTCGGAAAACGACAAAAGAACACATTTTTTCGGCTGACAAACAAACAGATTACCTTGATGAAAAAAAATGTTCACAATTTTAACGAGGTTCTAAGCCTGGATGTCGGATGGGGCTGAAAAGATATGAATTCATCAACACGTACGCTTATAAAGCTTCGCTAAGCTCATACTACAAATCTTAACCAAATATTATAATGAAAATGGATATAAACAAGATACAACATAATTTGATATATTAAAATGACCCAAGGAAGTAATTTGATTTAAAGGGTAATAACAAATGTTGCAAAGTTGATAACGTACCCAAAACAAAATACACCTTTGCTTCAATACTAACGTAGTGAAATTATGCGGAAAAGTCCTAGCTTTTTCCAGAAACACCAAACTGGCGATTGGGAAGTTGACAGTTTACTTTCTTAAACATCTAAAGATTCGGTGGTAGCTTTAGCTGGTTCTTCAGGCATCATGACACGACCACTACATGGGTCTACTGGACGTGTGTCACGGGGCCCACCTTTCCTGCCCATTACAACCATTGGAGGCGGTGGTAGCAACCCTGCTCTGAATAGAAGACGTTGAACAGGATCCGATGGCTGTGCACCAACTGATAACCAGTATCTGCAAATTACAAGAGGTTTAGACTGCAAGAAACACGTAAATTTATCTGTTCTTCAGCTTTCTTGTTATGAGTTTTAGTTAGGCAATTACTTTTCATTAAAAAAAAAAAGCAATTTCGCAGATGAATTTAAGCAAACTTGACCTCAAAAGTCAACTAACAGTATATAGTATGTTTGGTAAGCTGTTTATTTTATTTGAAAACCAAAAGCTGATAAGCATGCCAATAGCGTTTCTTACATGGATTATAATCAACTTAATTGTTGGTGAGTGGCATAATCATTTAGTCCAAAAGCACGTAAGATACTAGATTGGTATACACAGAGGAAATTTTGGTCTTCTAAATCATCAAAATATAAAATTTCATTTACTAATGAAAGATAGAAATCAAGACAGTCAACTATTGCAGCAATCTTTTTCCTTAACGGTTCGGAGTTCGAACTAACAAGGATAACTATAATTTCTCAGTGGCTCAGACTTATATGGACACGCTAAGTGGATATAAACAGGACAAGGTTTGAACCGTAGCCACGTGTTTATTTTGTATGTCTAATATTTATGATGAAATTTTAGTCTTCGATTGTTTTGGTCTTTATGTGTGTGCCTATACCCCTGTTTTATGACAAATTATTATTTCCGCACCTATCTTAGCCAAGACAGTGTGATTTAGCATCTATAGTGCACTAACAGAGGAATCCAATTAACTAAATTGTGGATAGTGCCGATCAAAATGGTATCACAAGAAAACAAAAACTATTAGGAAAATGGTGTATTCAACAACTTACTTCACTCGGTCAAAATTAAGTCCCATTCTTTTACCTCCGTCTTGACCTGTATTAACAAAGCAACCAACCAGCAATTAGCAACCTGTATAGTCAAAGTAACTTGGGTTTTAGACATAAAAGAAACTGCTAACGAATAGGTATAGTGGGTGTTTGCATGTGCATTTTAAAAGTGATTATCGAATTATTTAAACTCCAGCTGTAAAAAATCAGTTTCACGTATTTTGGCAGCCTGATAATCATTTTACAATGACCAGTTTGTGTGAGCTGCAACAAGCTAATTGTAAAAGGGTATACTATGATTATCTATATACCCTTAATTTATCTATTACTTTCTCAAAGTGACTATAACAACTCAAGCAGCAAAATCATATCCAAACACTATCCCCTGCAGAGTTGCACCAGATTAATAAGCTGATTAGGTTGTATTGATGATTGAATATCAACATAATCACTTTCAAACCACAGATCCGAACATCCTCTTTAAATTGTTGGACTTAAATAACTAAAGAGCCGGATCCTATTCATGAATTGAAAAGATAGCACTTTATCACTCGAAATGGAACTATAACCTTTTTATTTGTGGGTTCATCAACTCAGTCATCAGTCTGAAGAAACAACTAAATCGATATCCAATCAAACAAAAGTGAACTCAATCCTTATAACATTTCTATAAGACGTTTCATTATGTAGTCAAACTGATCTTTTGTAGGGTTCCAAATAATCTAGCTTTTGACATAATTCTTCCAGTCGCTTAGAAAATGCACATACAATCATCACACCGTCTTTTAGCTTAAAACAGTCCCAAACTTTCATCGCATATCTTATAAATTGCTCACTAACCAATACAGTAATTAGTAACAAACCCCACCTATTAAATCACTATTTTCCCAAATCACATACCCCCTAACAAAAAGAAGCACTGAAATATAATCTTGTTGCCAAGCAAACATTATATTCTACACGATCCTAAAAGCTCGTCAGCTTACCAAATTTTTAAACCGATAAAGATACAAACTTTAATATTGAAATACAAATACCATGTCATAACTAAAACACCCAAATGCTCAAACAACAAAATCAATAATCTTTACAACATAAGTTTTTATAAAAAAAAGTCTTATAGAAATTTTCAGAACCTGGTAAATGATCATAGTAACCCAATAAAGATACAAACTTTAATATTGAAACACAATATAAAAAACACCCAAATGCTCAAAACAACAAAATCAATAATCTTTATACCATAATTTTCATAAACAAAAATTTTATAAAATTTCAAGAACCTGGTAAATGATTATACCAACCCCATAAAGCTACAAACTTTAATATTGAAACACAATATAAAAAACACCCAAATGCTCAAAACATAAAAATCAATCATTTTTATACCATAAATTTCATAAAGAAAAATTTTATAAAATTTCAAGAACCTGGTAAATGATCATAGCAACCCCATAAAGATACAAACTTTAACATTGAAACTCAATACAAAAAACACCCAAATGCTCAAAACATAAAAATTTATAAAAAAAATTATATAAAACCTGGTAAAGGGTTATAATAGCCCAAGACTTCAATATGTTTGCCATCTCTTGGAGATCTGCTATCTGCTGCCATTACTCTGTAAAATGGTCTGTTTCTGCATCCCAACCGAGCTAATCGTAGACGCACCACCATTTTCTTGATTTTCTTTTAACTCTGTGTGTGTGTGTTTTTAGTGTGTGTGAAATGAGGGGTTTAGGGTTCTGATGGAAATTTGATGGGTTGATTTGATTCGGTGGAAATGGGTCGGGTCGGGTTGTTTTCATTATCCATCTTTTTATTTATTTTTTTTGAAAAATTTACACGTTTCATTCCTTTGGCTTACTTTCGATTTTATGCTTATTCCTAAAGTCGTTTTAATTCTGATAGATACCTATTTTGGCCTACCTTAGCACTCATTTAAATCCCTATTATGGATGGTTCAGGTTTCTCCTTAAGGTTTGCATCATAGTCCGTCCGTTAATAATTTTTGCAACTGCATAGTCCTATTTTTTAAATAATAGCTTTGCCAGTTAGTCACTCCTAATAATAGTTTTCACTTTATTTTTACGCTTTTATCCGTTTTTGTTCATTTTTATCCGCTTTCTCACTTTTTTACGTTTTTGTTTTTTTTTTATCCGCTTTCATCTATTTTTATATGTTTCATCCCGTTTTTACGTTTTTTACGCTTTTTAATTCATTTCGACAATTTTTTACGTTTTTGTACATTTTTATCTGTTTTCGTTCATTTTTAATTCGTTTTCGCCCCTTTTTTTACGTTTTTATTCGTTTTCATCCGTTTTTTACCTTTTCGCACGTTTTTTTACATTTTTGTCTGTTTTCATCCGTTTTCGTTCATTTTTTGTCCGTTTTCGCCCTTTTATTTTACGTTTTTGTCCGTTTTTATCCAATTTTATTCTTTTTTCATCTGTTTTCGCCCGTTTTATAAAGTTTTTCATCTGGTTTTTATGTTTTTATCCATTTTATCCTTTTTTGTTTGTTTTTTATCCATTTTCGCCCCTATTTTTTACATTTTTCGTGGGTTTATACGTTTTTTTAAAGTTTTGTCTATATTTATCGTTTCGTCCATTTTTACGTTTTCGACGCTTTTATGTTTTTGTTCAGTTTTATCCGCTGCTCATTTATCCGTTTACGCTTTTTTTTCGCTTTTTGTTTTGCTTATCCGTTTTCATTCGCTTTTTATCCGTTGTCGCCATTTTCGCTTTCATCCGCTTTTTTAATCCATTTTATCCTTTTTAGCTCGCTTTTTATCCATTTTAGCTTTCGTTTTACGTTTTGTCCATTTTATCCATTATCGTCTGGTTTTTACTTTTTCGCCCGTATGTTACATTTTTGTCTGTTTTATATGTTTTCGCCTTTTTACGCTTTAACTTTCGTTATCTTCGTTTCGCCGGTTTTTACGCATCAGTTTTGTCCGCCGCGCTTTTTGGTAGCGCCTTTTGCGTTTAGTTCATTAATTTACGTTTTCGTCTTTTTTATGCTTTCGTCCATTTTTAGGTAGTTTTCGCCCCATTTTTTTACGTTTTTGTCCGGATTAAAAGTGGCAAGAATGAAAAAAAGACAAAAACAGACGAAAACGTAAAAAAATGACAAAAACGTAATAAGACGGACGAAAACATATAAAAACATACGAAAACGGATAAAAACGCAAAAAACAGATGAAAAACGTAAGAAAACGGGCGAAAACGGATAAAAAAACGAATGAAAACGGAAAAAACGGGCGAAAACGGATAAAAGCAAACGGAACTGATAAAAACATACGAAAACGTAAAAAAAATTGGCGAAAACGTAAAAAACGAACGAAAATGGATAAAACAGATAAAACGTAAAAGCGATTGTAAAACATATAAAAACGTAAAAAACATGCGAAAACAGATAAAAAACTAATGAAAACAGATAAAACGTAAAAAATAAATGGGCGGCAGATAAAAAACGAACGAAAGCGGATAAAACGTAAAAATACGATCAAAACGATAAAAAAGCATAAAAAGCGTAAAAGAAAGGCGAAACATAAAAGCAGACAAAATGTAAAAAGGACGAGAACATATAAAACGTAAAAAAACGCTCAAAAGGATAAAAACGAATGAAAACGGATAAAAACGGACCTAAAAGTAAAAAATGGGCGAAAACGGATAAAAACGAATGAAAACGGATAAAAATTCGGACGAAAAGGATAAAACGGACGAAAACGTAAAAAGGACGAAACATATAAAAGCAGATTTAAACGGATGAAATGTAAAAAGCAGGGCGAAACGAAAAACGGGAAACGGATAAAAAGCGAACAAACGGATAAAACCGACAAAAGGTAAAAAAGCGGTAAAACTATTATTTGAAAAATAGGACTAACGGTGCAAAAATTATTAACGGAGGGACTAATGGTGCAAACACTTAAAAGAGAAACTAACGGCCCATCCAAAATAGGGACTAAATGAGCGCAATGTTTCGAAATAGTATCTCGGTGTAATTAAAACGACTTAGGGACTAAATATGAAACTGAAAAAACCACAGGACCAAACATGTAATTTTTTTTTTTTTTTTTACCAAAATAGTTTAATCATGAGGGGCGTTTGTTGCGGCTTATATATATAGAGTTGAGAATGAGATTAATATAGATCTCATATTACCATGTATCCAATAAATCAATCTTGGCCGTATATTTTAATCAAATTTAATAAAACCATTTTCACCTTTTTTGAAACAACGTATTTTGCAAACCAGAATCTTCAAACTATAAAAATACACAATCATGACGAGATTAAATTATCTTTCTATAAATATGCACTTTTCTATATTTTCGACAAACTTTTTTTTTCAAAATTCATGGGAAAAATCATATATGATTTTAAAAATCGAATCATATATGATTTTCGAGAATTATATATGATTTTACAATCATATATGATTTTCAAAATCATATATGATTGGAAAATCAATCATATATGATTTTCACAAATCAGATCTACCGTCCAAAATAAGAATATGCTTTTGACTTTGAAGTCTTATTTTTTCAACTATAATCTTAAATATTTTCATTTGTGTTATATAATTGTTGTTGTAAAATATATGAATGGATTGGTTTTAAAATGTATTTTTCGTTGATATAATTTTCATCAAGTATTGTATATGACAAACAAAATATTAAATATTAAAGTTGATAAAGATAGATTTAAAAAGTCGAAAGAGACACAATTTTGGACGGAGGGATATGATTTTACAGGCGAAATAAAAAAAAAAGAAAAAAAAACGTTAAAACCATATAGTGAGTGCATATCTATGGAAAGATAATTTAATTCGTAGTGATGGTATGATTTTTATCGCGTAATAATTAACGGTTTGAGAGATATTTAATTTTTAAAAAGGGGTGAATATTTATTTTAAAAAAAAAAATGAATTATTATTGGTTAATTGGATCTAGAATTTGAGATCTATATCGATCTTTATATATATATATATATATATATATATATATATATATATATATATATATATATATATATATATATATATATATATATATATATATATATATATATATATATATATATATATATATATATATATATATATATATATATATATATATATATATATATATATATATATATATATATATATATATATATATATATATATATATATGGGGGGTTAGCGTGAGATCAAGCTTAAAGTTGTAAAATAAGATCAAGTCTAAAAACCAATAAAACATTTATAAATAACAATTTTAGCAATAATACATAAAAATGATATTTTAATACAAATTAACATTTTAAAGAACCAATAGCAAATGATACATGGGTTTAGATTAGTGATACACACGATACATATTATACTAATAAATATTCCAAAGTCGTACACATACAAAAACGCGATACATTATATTTCTAATCAAAGTGTATCACCTATGTTTCAGAAATTTTAAAAAGAAATCTATCGAAACTTTAACAATTTTAGTTATGGTTAATAGAAAATTTATTTTTCTTGTAAGAGAGCGTCGACATTAAATTTTAGTTCGATCTCATTTTAACAACTTTAAGCGATCTTGTTTGATCTGATTCTATATATATATATATATATATATATATATATATATATATATATATATATATATATATATATATATATATATATATATATATATATATATATATATATATATATATATATATATATATATATATATATATATATATATATATATATATATATATATATATATGTCTTAATTTGGTTTTGGACGTATGTTTCATAAACATATTTTTATAGTTAATTTGAGACTTTTCGACTTATATAAGTTTATTATGTCATAATAAGTTTATATAAGTTGGAAACTTAAAAACTAAGTAACAAAAAGCTTATAAACATAAGCTCAAAACCAAATAATTCATAAGCAAGCTATATAAAAAGAAACAAACACCCTTTAATATAAAATGAGAAAATGAATGAGTTTTTACTGTTTAGATTATATGCGAAATACAATTATTTGGTTTGATATGTGATTTAATGAGGGTATTTTTAAATGTTTACTATGAAGAATTGAATTTGAGACCTTTTTAAATATATTACTATGATGCTTGTATAGTTGTATTTATCGATGTTAACCGGAACTGGTTAGTTTCAGAATCTGGTTTTGAGAAAAAAGTCAATTAAAAAGACGGTTAAATCGTTTGAACTGGAAATTAGAAGTTTGATCAGATTGATTATAAAATCGATTTTAAATGTTGGTATTGGCAACCATAAGGAAAAGATCGGGAATGGTTACGAGAATAGCTTAGTTATACCACGTACATCTGAGTTAAAACACGCTCTTTTGGTGAAAATGTGATGAATATATTAACTCAAACTTTACAATGATTCAGTGTAAGATGCATGGACTTTCCCATGATCCTCAATAACAATCTGGAAAAATATACACTACACTTGATTATAGCCATAAAGGTAAAAAAAGATGTGATCTTCCTCATCATGGATATATATGTAGCAACATTTCATTGATTTAATAACCATAAATTCATAATAGATCCCAAGTCTTACACAACCATTCCCATACATAAAGGAACATGCTACAACCCACTTATACTAAAACATAGTAGTAACATGCATATGCATAAGAAAGCAGGAGCGGAGCTAGGATTTTTACACTTAAGGGAGGCCGGTCGTGCTTAACGCAACAAGTTATAGTGATAAAAATCGCTTCTATTAAAACCACAAATTGAGCTTGGTTCCAAGTAAAAGGATGTTTACAATATTGCAAAGCTTGAAAGCTCAAGCATAGGTCTAAGCTTTGTAACATTGTATAACACACAGTGATAGAGCAACCGCGGTAAGTTTATAACTAAAAAGACTAGTTGATTCTCCAATTGATGTGGGATTACTGAATCCAATAAACATAGTATATATATATTGGATTGCTTATCCCACTGTTAGCTTCTATCAGCAATATTCCGATCCTTTAGCATAATAATATCATTGAAATTTTCGTGACAACTGTGTCTTGTTGACACGCACGTTGATTAGTCCGGCCAGCAGATATACGTTTTGTACATACCCGAACGGCCTGACATCTCAACCCCATAAAGTAACAGGCTTGCATACTGAGAAACAAATAACATGTCATAATGAAACACCCCAAGTGCTTAAATATTCAAACTCGCCAAGATTATGATACAGTCTAAATGTGACATGATAAACATATAACAAAATCATAGAATTAACATGGGACAGATTGTTTAATTCATTAAAATCACACAAATCAATCAAATTTTACTATTCAATACCGAGTACTAAAGAAAATCAACTGATGAATATTATCATGGACGAAAACAAGACAACAAGTCCAGGATTTGTGGCTGCTCCAACTGCTGCACCACCTCAGGTTCAATCGCGCCATCAGAGAAACTGTTGTCATCATCTTTGCTCATCGTCGATGCCATTGAATTAGATTCATGACCAAGTAAGTTCTGACCCATAAGCATTACCGGTTTATATCCGTTAGCAGCTGTTGCATTTGATGATTCAGAAGACTCCACATGACAAATATCAGACCCAAAACTGTCATTGCTGTTGTGATCAATACGGGTCATTATGGTTATCGGGTTAGGGGTGTTAAGTGTCATCTTCAACGAATCTCGACTGTCAAGCTTCTCAAAATCTGAAATTTTCTTTGACTTATAAGAATTCAATCCTGGCGTTAACTTTATTAATTTTCAATCCCAACCCAAAACTCAAATCCTTCAATTCGACAACTGAGTACTTATCCAAGAAACCTAACCGCGTTGGATACTTGCCTTCCAAGTTATCTTTCTTCGTCTTAGCAACTTCTCCTTCAATATTATCCTTCCCATCCTTACAAAATTTCAACAAACCGTCCGACTTTATCTTCCAATAAACACGGTTTCTTCTGTAAACATTGATCATATTGTTAAGAATACGAGGATCTTGTGGGAAGATTTTAGGGCTTCCTTGATCAGCAGAAGATATGATCATGGACACATTGAGATCACAAAGAGTAGCGAGTTCTCGAGCTTTTCTAAAAAGACAATCTTTTCACCTTATGGATACAATTTTACGTTTCTTTTCGCCGTTTATCAGTTCCATTGGTAGTTTGGTACCTTCCTTCGACCCATGTCTTCAAATCTATCAAAAACAACATAACACAAACATGATATCAAATGATTATCATTAAGAACTAAACCTTGTTAACTTGGTGCTCAAGGCACTTAAAAATATCAAGCAAAATAGAATTATTTTTAGTTTAATAGAAATAAAGGCACTTAAACAAATAAAATTTGTTTTAGAAGTGTTTAAATTCACAATTTGTTCTCTTGATGCTTAGTGGTTCAAAGATTTCACATAATTATAACTTTTATAGTGACTTTTACCTTGCTACATATATTATGGGCATGCTTGCTAGAAATAACTTGAGATATGTTCATGAAGGGTTAAAAAATATTACGAATAAGGGAATTTAACGAGATATATGTTAGTCTCTTAGTCGACACACACAGAAAGAAACACAAGAAACTACGTGATAAAGATGCGCATAACGATCTTCGACATAATCTTTATGGATCATCTTTGGCAACAACAACAACAAGAGGAAATGCATTTTCTTTATGCATTATACTTTTATTTTTAGCAAAATGTAGTATTTTATTTATGCATTGTAATTTTATTTCTAGTTTAATGAAATGTGTTTGTTTAAAAAAAATGAAAAAGAAAAAACAATTAAGACTCGCAGGTATAATGTATGTATCTATAATGTTATAATTGAGCGTGATCGATTCCATGTTTTAATAAGCATTAAGTTGTTGATATAATCTGATAAAGGATGAAAAAGCTTATCAAAGTAAAGGTTAAAATATTAATTTTAAAAAAAGTTAAGAACTATAGAAAACAAAATGGCAATGGCTTTTTCGTTTTGTTGTATAACGATTTTGGTGCATGACTACATGGATGGGGTTGATTTTAGAGCATTATCAAGGGGGCTACTAGAATCTCGACATGGTCAAGCTTATAGTATTTGGTAATTGTATAATACAGTCAACCCTAAACACCTATTTTATTGCACTGAAAGAGTTAGACCCCAATAATGCATTTAATTATGGTTACACCATAATTAATTCATAAAACGATCAAGCGGGCTACTAGAATCTCTTAAAAAACCTTTGTTGATCATCTTGGGTTTACTATTACCATTCCTTAGTTGGCTCTTTATTAAATGAGCATTTCTTGGTCATGCTTTTACATGACTTGCCAACTTCAAGCAGTTGGACTCTAGCTGAATTATAGTGGTTATATCTTTGTCAACCAAGAAATGCTTGGTGTTATTTTTTAAATACCTTTTCTATGTATGATGGTTTCCTGGTTGGTTCTTCATACGAATCGTTACCTCCTTTTTTAACAGTGTGAATCACACCTCTCTTTTAAATACCTTTTCTATGTATATAGGAGTCTCACACATGCTTACCAAGTCGGAATTTCGTTGGAATGCTTGCTAGGCCATATCTTGCTGAAGTTAAATGCTTTAGATACTTATCAGCAACTAATTATAGTGTTATTTTAGTTCATTGTAATAGCAGTAGCATCTTTATTAGCTTAAATTCTTGTTAGGAAATTCTACTAACAGGGATTAGGAGAACTATAATATTAAGCTTGATTTGATAAGTTTATTTGATATATTAGTTAAGTGTCATTAGCATAGTTAGTTTTGCCTCTTGATAGTAAACCGCTGGCTTAAAAGTTGACCTGCTTTTAAATGTATATTAGGAAATTGTTATTGTGTTTTGAGGTACCAAATTGGAACATGCTAATCCTAAGTGGATAGTGTTCATATACACGCATTTACAGTATCTGGTAATGTGTGATATATGCTTTCTCCAGCGTATATATTTTAAATTTGATTATTCTTTTAGCCTTTACTTCTAGAAAGGATCAAAGGATGGATCATATACGTATACACAGTTGTATTTCACAGATGTCAACTTACCAGCATGTGTTAGTTCTTGTATCGGTGTATCCTCATGATTTGTCCCTAGTGGTCTGATTTGTTTAGGCAGTTCGATAGTTGCATTTATTGGGTCTTGTGTATCTGATTTTATGAGCATAATCTAAATTTATTTCACTTACTAGAACTGGAATTCAAATTTACTTATTTGTATCTGTTTTAATGGTACATTGCAGGTTGGTGGCACCGTATAAGAATTGGTGGGATGGCAAAAGGTTCCGGAATGATCCACCCGAATATGGGAACACTTCTTGTTGTATGTAACTACATATCTCCTGGACTAATGTGGTTATACCACAAACGTGGTGCAGTAAGTTATGCTCTGCTTATAAACCGTGTGTTCTCTAATCACATATCTGCTTTTCGGTTTTTCAGGTAATAACCACTGATGCTCTTATAGATACTGATGTTTGGCGTAAGATGGTACAGGTTGCTGTAAATCGAAGTTTCAACTAGATCACTGTGAGTAGCACGAGCATCGTTGTTGATGAATTTGATTGTCCTTTTATGTATAAGCACATGTGTCTTATAATAGTTGCAAAGTTGCAACATCTCTCCTTTTGGGAGTCCGTTAATAAACGTAAACTTCATTGGATTACAATTCAAAGTTACATCTTTTACCATTAGTTATCATTACAAAAAGGGTTAAAGTTGATTTTGGTCCACAAGATCAGAAGTCAACATGGTTCGGTTTTCCATTTTGCTTTTTCCACTATCCACTCACCTACACTAAATTTCTAACTGTGGTCTTTATATATTGTAGGTAGACGGTAACTGGTGCAGGCAGTGAAGCTGAAGCAGCCAAGATAGCACGCTCAGTGGCATCTTCGACACTTACCAAGGCATGATAATGTCAACATATGTGTCTGATATGAACTCTTGTTTGAGTATTTAATGTAGCTAATGATTTCTTTTGTTTTATTAGGCTGCAATTTATGGTAGGAATCCATTCAGTGGGCGCATGGCTTGTGCTACAGGGTATGCAGGAATTCCGTTAGACTCAAATGCACTTAGAATAGCTCTTGGAGATATTCTGCTTATAGAGGGAGGGCTTGAACATTTTGTGCTAATAGAAATGTCAGGACGATCATTGAACTTTCATTTCTGTTACAGTGTATTAAATTTACAGAATTTGTTTTAGTATATTAAACTTTCAAATTTTGTTCCGGTATGATCACATAGTGACATTAACTACTTAATTGATTTTTTAATACATTGATCGTTTATATAACTTTGTTTATGTATCTTTTTGTTTTTGCAGAGATGTGGGTTTAGTGTGGATGCCTTTCCAAACACAACAATTGAGGCCACATTTACGCCTGATGGACAATACATGGTTTCAGGTATGCATTGATTTTGTGATTCTGTCCAATATGACTCTTACACCTCATGAGATTTGTCCATTATGCCGAAATGTTTTTAACTGGAAGTTTCACCACTCATTGCCTTTAAGACCAATCTAAAATGTTTATGCACTATTTGTTCTCCGATATGTCTTAAAGGTAATCATCAGCCGCGGCTATGCTGGCAGCATACTGGAATACCAAGATTTTGTGGTAAATAATCTCATCCCTACTAATCTTCGCTATTTATCTCCGACTTGCATGCACTGAATCTGAATCTTTTCCTAAAACATGAACATGCAGTAATATATGTTGGTAGCAATAGGCTTCTGAACTTCTTTATGGACATTGAATCCAATTCTATTTGTAACTGATACTTAAGATTTGTCTCAACCACTACTGCTCAAGGATACGCTGGTATAAGTTTTGGGTTACAGTGGGCTCGTTGGTGTTTAGTGATAATCTGCGCACCATACCTGTACAAATATTTATTCGACCATCAATTTGAATAGATGCTTTTTCTCTTAGATTGATTGTAGCTGCCAAACGCCCAAACCCATTAGTATCCATCTAGTTCAGGCCTTTCGGGATCTGGTTGGCCCGACCTCAACCAAGCCACCATAAATTTGAATATATGTTTGTATGATCTGTAATTCAGGTAAAGTTTTTTTTTTCCCAAGTGAAATACTTTTCAAGTTCCCTTTGTTTTTTTTCCTTTTTGAAATACCATCATGGTAAGAGGGCATGATAATTGCGATATTGTGTACAGTATTCTTTGTTATATCTGATGTATTCTCCTGTATTTCACTGTACCAGGTCCGCAACTATAGCCCATTGCCATCAATCGACAACAGTATCAAGGTTTGTGTTATATTATATCACATATAATCTAGCACTCACGGATGAAGGCCATATTAGGCATGCGAATCACTAATCATAGGGCCGAACACATAAGCACCAATGATCATGTCTGATGTACCCATTTTGAGAAATCTAAAATGCAACTGACGAGGTTATCTATATGCATATTGTCTTTTTGTTCTCTGTTTCCAGATGGAAGTTGAAATAGAAGACTGCCTTCATATAGAATTCGAGTACAACAAGAGCAAGTAAGTGGAATACAATATTGCATTGATTTTATAAATAGTTTCTTAAGGTAAATTGGGAAAAAAAGGACTGTCTCAATTGTAAATGGAATTTAGCAACCTAAATCTTTTATGAATCGGTTTGAGTTTTGTCACTGTCATAATGATTTCGTGCTTGCCAATTGTTACGGTTGTATCCAGGTATCACCTTAAAGATGTGATTATTGGCAAGATATATTTCTTTCTTGCAGGAAGAATTTATGGAAACTTTACTCATTTCTTCTTTTGTACGCTATGGGCAGTAATAACATAAAGTGCATTGTGTATCAACAAGATTCAAGATTGTGTGTTATAAGAAGGTTGTTTTGAGAATCATGTTTATAGTCTTTATTCATGTTCAATGTTGTATTTCTTTAATAACATTGTAGACAAATGGATGCAATTGTTGGTATGTTATCGGTTATTACCGTTTAATAATGGTCAAATGGGTCCCGCATCCTTGTCCTTTGCTCATCGCCAAACCGAAGAAGCTCCAACCAACGCACCACTGCCGAGGTGGTGCCATCGATGTCAGTTAAGTGACGCTCGTCGCCGTTGGCATTGGTCTAGGTCGATTCCATTGAATGCCATGTAACCTTTTTATTTCCCATTAAACCAACATTGTGCTTGGCTGGTTGCACTACGACCGCGAATTCTACAACAAATGTTGGATAAACTTCTTGCGCAAAAAACTTTATTTTCAAAAATTCCCGTGAAGCAAAAGAGTTAAAAAAAAAAAAAAAAAAAAAAAAAAAAAAAGGTAATTGTAAGTCCAATAAATCAAAGTCGTTGTTCCCTGATTGTACTTCGCTATGCAACTTGTCTGACGATGGATTTGATGGTTATGCTTGTGTTCGTCATTGACTAGTCAAAATATCCATATACGAAGGAAAAAAACATCTATCAATAAGTCAATTATGTTTAAGTATCATGCTAAGGTACAAATGTACAATATGAAACTCTATAAGGCTGGTCGACAAAGGTGAGTGAGTCACTCACCTTGCCTTGCCTCACTCGCTAGTCACCTTGCACACTATCACTAGTCACACGCGAGTCTCGCAAATTAAGGTGACCAAGTCACCTTGTTGATTTGTGTGCAAAACTAATGTATCCGTTTGGTTTGTTTATTTAAAAAAAATTAAGGTGAGTGGAAGTGACTCCCTTGTCTGCATAAAGGTGAGTGGAAGTGAGTGAAAGAGAGAGAAGAGAGAAAGCTGATGTGACGCTGATGTGTAAGGTGAGTGAGGCTATGCCTTGCCCAGTAGGGGTGGCAATTCTCGACACGACACGAACCCGACACGAAGTTAAACATGTTTGGGTTGAGGATAAACAGGTTTGGGTAAAAAACGGGTCAACCCGTCTAACCCGTTTAATAAACGGGTCGTGTTTGGGTTGAGTAAGTATTAAACAGGTCAACCCGTGAACCCGTTTAAGTATATAAGATCTTAAAAATAAAATATATAATCTGGTTTTTATCTTGGATGTGGATTAAATGTATTTTGTTATTTACTTAGTATGAGTGAATTATAATTTTATACGTTAGACATCATGAAAATTGACACTTATAATTTAGAAAATTGTCGCATAGTTATTTGTATGTTATTCTTATCATATTTTAGATCTTTATATCATTTTTTGCATTTAAACTAGTTAAATCGACAAACCACCGCCTTTATTCACACTTGACCTATTTACTTAAATGGGTTAAGCGGTCAAAAATGGGTTACGTGTTATACTGGTGTGGGTTAGGTTGAGTTTCTTGACACGATTAATAAATGGGTCGTGTTTGGGTAAAGGCTATAACTAACCAACACGTGAACCCGAATAGGTTAACACGGACACGACTCGATTGCCACCCCTACTTGCCCCCCAGACTAAGAGTAGCATCCTCACAATAATTTATAGTAATACATAGACCTATTTGAGTTTAGTATAGAAGAGAAAATTTCATTTGCTTACTCTTATTTTAGTGTTTATTAAGGGATAAATTCTCACCATTTATCTATTTAGAATTAATGATGGGGATTAACCTAAAATTTAATAGATAAATCTAAATCCATGTTTTTTTTTATCTTTATTTTTTATTCACATTTTCTTTTGTCTTTTTTTTAAGTTCATTTTTTTAATTCACATTATTCGCTTTTCTTTTAATTCGAGGTTTCTTTTTCACTTTCATACGTTTTTGCCCGTTTTCATATGTTTTCGTCCGTTTTCATATGTTTTCGTTCATTATTCATATGTTTTCGTCCATTTTTTTTCGTTTTCATACGTTTTCGTCCGTTTTCATACGTGATTTTACGCTTTCATACGTTTTCGTTCGTTTTCAAACATATTCATCCGTTTTCTTACATTTTCGTCCGTTTTTAAATGTTTTCGGTCGTTTTCAGACGTTTTCATACGTTTTTGGAATATAACAAGTGATAATCTAAGTATCACAAGTGATATTCTGTGATATTCAGAATATCACTTGTCATAAGTGATTTTCTGAATATCGCAAGTGATTTTTAACTAATGTTTTGTAACACGAAAATCACAAGTGATATTCAGAATATCACAAAGTGATATCCAAAAAATCACGAGTGATATTCTTAATATCACAAAGTGATATTCAGAAAACCAAAAGTGATATTCAGAAAATCACAAGTGATATTTTGAATATCACAGAATATCACTTGTGATAGTCGGCGTGAAGAAGATGGGCGAATACGTGTGAAGCGTAAAACACGTCCGAAGCGGACGAAGACGTATGAAATGAACGAAAAGAAATCGATGAAAACGTGTGAAACGAGCAGCGTATGAAAATGGACAACGAGCGAAAAGGGCGAAAATATATGAAGGCGGACGAAAGAGATGAAAGCGTGTAAAAACAGACGAACGTATGAAAGCGAAGAAAAAACGCAAATTAAAAAGCGTGAATAAAATAAAAACTTGAATTAAAAAAAAAAAAAACAAAAATATGTGAAAAAAGAAAAAAAAAAAAAAAAAAAAAAACATGGACTTATGTTTACCTTTTAAATTTTAAATCTGGGTTAATCCTTACCATTAGATTAAACTAGATGAATGGTAAGATTTATCACTTGATAAGCATGAATTTGTGGGTAACAAAATAAAGTGACTCATACTAGTATAAAATTATGTATAGACGACTATTACTACAAGAGTTGTAATTTTCACGGCTACTTTTAGGTTGGTTTATACATTTCCACACAGTAAAAAAATCCTATCTTGAACTTTAGAAAATCTATCACATCCAATAATCTACCAAAACATGTAACTTACATTTTTGGTCACATTAGGGTCTAAAGTGCTACTTTTGATTATTTTCCAGAAAAAGGGTTGGGTTATATGGACGGTGCCTACTTTTTTAGATTGACACCCCTTATTTTTTTATTATTATTATTTATTTATTTATTTTTATATAATTTTGTTTATATCAATATAAGCGCGAAAATCGCGAAACAAGAAATATAAAGTTTAATAAGTCAAACGCTTAAACTGCCAAAATACGAAATGAAACGACAAAAACTATGTTGTACTGAAAAAAGTGAAGAGACAAAGGGAATATTCCTTATGATTTGACCGTAGGGAGGGTTCATTTAGTACAACCCAAAAAAAGTGAAAGGAATACAGATTAAGTAGGTCCATGTCACGCATACATGTCTCAAACTTGACCTATACAAATGGCAACACCTCCTTGAGCCTCTTGACACCTCTCTATCATCTCTCTCACACACCGCTAACTACCATCATATCCTTCTTCTTATACCAAAAACACACAAACCCTTTTTGCAAAAAGCTGCAAAAACATTGACAACATGCAAGTAGTGAAAGAGCCTATATATGATGAGAACCAAGATTTCTTGGAGATCAAGGAAGAACCCCTAGTAGTGGTTTTGGACAAAGATGATGATGAGATCATGAAAGTTAAAGAAGAGCCTATATTAGTATATGATGATGATCAAGATTGTTTTCTTGATGGTTTACCTAAGCCTATAGAAGGGTTAAGAGATGGAGGTCCACCACCTTTTTTGAAGAAAACATTTGAAATGGTGGATGATCCAAAAACTGATGAGATTATTTCATGGAGTGAGACTCAAAAAAGCTTTGTTCTTTGGGATCCTCATAAGTTTTCTACTGATCTTTTGCCTCAAAGATTTAAGCATAATAATTTTTCTAGCTTTGTGAGACAGCTCAATACTTATGTAAGTAATCTTTCATTCATTACTTTAGCTTCATTTCTTTGTCAAGTTTAAGTTTTTATGCATTTAGAGATGTATATAAAATACTAAAATTGCATATACCTAGTTTCTAGTATATTTGAATGAAAGTTGAATAATTTTGTTTGAGAGTAGGTAATTTATCTATTACACCTAATTTTATCATCCAATTAATACTCAGTGTGGTGTTTATGGCAATAATAAGTGGTGGATAGGAAGTTATCTAATACAGTAAGTAATTAATGACTGGAAATAAAGGTTTGACCTTTAGTCAGCTTAAACAAATTAGATACTGTATATCTATCCTACATTATAAAAGGATTTTGAACTTTCTAAAAAATGAAGTCTTAAAATTTTAAGACAAAAAACATTACTAAAAAAGGAAAATTAGAACATTAATGTAAAATATGAGAATTTAAGTCTCGTTTAAACCATATAGTAACCCCTTCCAATAATGATATATTTTAATGCTAAAATTTTAAAATAAAAGTGCTAATTATTTACATTTATTAATAATTTAGACGTTTTACTTTTGAAAAACAGATATTTACTACGTTATACAGTATTTGGGACATACTAAATAAAAAAGATTTAAAATAAAAAATATTTGCTCGTCACGAAAAGTCATCCAAGATTGGCCAACAGATTCTGTGGTGCCCTTCTAGTATGTTCTAGAAGTGTTTAAGCTCAAGTCTTGAATTTAATGAGGATCATATCACTTGGCATATAATGGACACTTGCATAAAATCCAAGGATGTCAGGATCCGGATCCTGATCGCACAATCCTACGATCTCACATATAAAAAACGAGCAGGATCGTAATAGGATCGGTCTAGGATCGTAGGATCGCACATAGGATCGTCGTTTATGATCCGATCCTACTACAAGACCATGTTTTTTTTTTTTTTTTATCAATTAGAGCAGGATCGGTGTAGGATCATAGGATCACACACATGATCGTTGGATGATAAACGGTCCAGTTATACTATATATTGCATTATTGCTATTTGTATGGTACATTTTCATGAAAAAAGTCGCATAAATTTGTGTTTGATATTTATATATTCTCTAAGAATGTGTAACTCGTTATAGAAAAAGAACTTTAGTCGCATTTCCGATCCTAGTCCAATCCTAATACGATCCTGCGATCCCGATCTTGCAACGAAAAAAACGATCCTCTGTAGGATCTTGATCCTAACAACCTTGATAAAATTGTGGTTTAATAGTTTCTTTTCAGTGTGAATCTTGATTAATCTCACATTGTGTTCTCTTGATGCTTAGGGCTTCAAGAATTTTACATTGAATATAACTTCTATAGTGAACCTTTACCTTGTTATATATTTTGGGCATGCTTACTATTTTTATTTATCTATTTATTTATTTATTTATTTTTATTTTTTTACCTTTTAGTTAACATGAGATATGGTTTACTAAAATTTGACTTTTTACTGATTTGGTTTATATAGAGGTTCAAGAAAATTGATCCGGACCGATGGGAGTTTGCAAACGAGTTGTTTCAAAAGGGTAAGAAGCATCTCTTAAGACACATTAAGAGGAGGACAACCCAATCACAGATCATGCAAAAACAAACAATAGCCGAACAACAACAATCTTGTCCTCATCAAACAGACTCTACAATCGAATCCGAGCTAGAAATTCTAAGAAAAGATAGAACTACACTCAGACAAGAGATCTTGAAAATGAAGCAACAACAAGAGAGCACGGACAAGCATTTGGAAGCTGTTCAAGAACGTATGTTAAGAATGGAGTTCAAGCAACAAAAATTGCTACTTTTCATGTCAAAAGCTTTTAGAAATCGGGCTTTCGTTCATCTTTTGCAACATCTAGTCCAAAAGAAAGAAATGGGTAGTGTTGAAATGTGCAAAAGGCGAAAAATTGAGCAAATGCTAAGCGAAGTTAATGCTGACGAACTCAGTTGCGCTCAAGAAGTGTGGAATATGATTGAAGCCGATGCATGCACTGCGTTTTCTTCAGAAGAATCAGTAAGCCCACCTGAAGATCAAAAGACTAGCGACAAATCTGGAGTCAGCAATTCAGATTACAATTCGGAAAGCTTCATATTGTGGGAAAAACTAATGGAAGACGAGTTGATATTTGGAGATGATGAATCACGAAAGGATCAACCAGAAACTTATCTTCAAGAATGGGAAGAACTAATTCCAAAAGTTTAGCTTCTGATTCATTCATATGGTATGATATTTGTCCATTGGCTGACGATCGGCTTTTACAGCCATGCATCAAAGTCCATACCTTACTGGCATTCGAGCTCGGCTCAGGATAGGCAACTAAGAAGCAACGGACGTAGGATTAGATGATGAAACAAGTATACTTGTTTAGGTTTGTTTTTGCTGTATTTGTGATCTTGTAAAATATACTAAGCTACCATAATAGATGACTTGTATAGGATGTAAGGTATTTTCTGTTGCACTGGGTTAAATGCATGCTAATGTGAATTATTTTTTCAAATGTACCGTTATAGCACGTGTGCTAAAAGAATTACTCACTTGATACATGAACTTTATGTTTTATTCCAGGCCAAATAATTAAAAAAAGTATCATACTTGTCACCATTTTCTCTTTAGGGTAGGGAACAAATTTTTTTGCTTTTACTGGCACTTTTCTTTCAAATTCATCATTTTTAGGGTATTTTGCGAATTTTTTGACATTTTTGCCCCTCTTAGCTAATTGAATTTTTTCCCCCCGAAGGGCAAAACTGTCACATAGTACCCTAAAAAGGATGAATTTGAAAGAAAAGTACTCACAAAAGCAAAAAAAAATTGTTCGCTACCCTGAAGAGGAAACCATGACAAGTATGAGACTTTTTTTAATCATTTGCCCTTTATTCTAATATGGCTGTTTTACCGGCTAAACCAGATGAACCCATTTTTTATTTATTTAATTTTTATTTAATTTTTAGTTTCTTTTTTCATTTTAGGCCCCACATCATTAAAAATTAAAATCCAAATACTATTTTACTTTCATTCAATACTTGAAACTTTATCATCGCCACCACACCACACGCCCCACACCTCCGCCGCCATCTTACCCCCACCCTTTCCCCACAACCTTGCCGCTACCCTACACACACTCTCACCACCGCCCCAAACCCCTGCCACCACCCCACCCCCAACCATCGTCACACCTTCATTACCACATTTTTTTTAATAGATTTTGCATAATTTTGGATAATGGTTAAAGGGTTATGGGTTAAGGGAGTGGTAGTGATGG
Source organism: Chrysanthemum lavandulifolium (assembly GCA_022545495.1). Taxonomy (NCBI): domain Eukaryota; kingdom Viridiplantae; phylum Streptophyta; class Magnoliopsida; order Asterales; family Asteraceae; genus Chrysanthemum; species Chrysanthemum lavandulifolium. The sequence goes on along the minus strand of CM040238.1, from coordinate 297,029,275 downwards.
CAAAGACAATAGTTGTAGGTTAGAGGGCGATGGTCGTGGTGATGACAGGTGGTGGTGGTGATGGTAGCTATGGTAGTTAGTATTTTTAGTACACGTATGATAACGAGACATTTTAAAATACGTATCTATTGTTTGACTTAAACTCATATATATATATATATATATATATATATATATATATATATATATATATATATATATATATATATATAGAGAGAGAGAGAGAGAGAGAGAGAGAGATTGGATCATTTAAAAGTTGATCTCGAGAGAAAGTGAGAAGTGATCTCATCCATTAGATCTCCTCCTTCCTCTCCTTTTTTTTCTTCCCAACTCAAGGGGCTTCTTTGTTACTTTTTTCATTTGTCAAGGGCTGTTTTTGTAACTTTTAAATTTTCTTTAATACTACAATTTCAAACAGCCCCATTTTAGATTCAACGTGAGTGAGTGAGTTTTTTTCCCTGCACATATACACATAAGAGGAATTATCTTCTATTTTGATTTACCCTTTAACTGAACAAATTAGATATACAATGTGTTCTTTACAACATAGTCATTCCCAGGTCTTAAAGAAAAGCATTATACTGAACATTTTTACACAACATAACACACTTTAAACCATCAAATTCAAGTCCATTAGATAGTCCATCTTCCCGACTTCTTTTCTTGACACCGGTTGCAGGATCTTGGACCTTTTTTTGTGCCTCTGCAACTGCTTTTGAGACCTCTTCATCATTTAAATGAGCTAATTTCCATGGGCTGATCTTCACAGGTGTTCACCTGGCTTAGTAATCTGAACGCGCATACCTTCTTTGTAGCTGCTTCACTTCATCGTATCAAAACAGGATTAGCAGAAAACGATTTAAATTAGGAATCCAAAACCCTTCACTCACAAATAATCCGTCAAGTGATCGCAAACTACTTTTAAATGAAGGAAATATGATTTGGCAAGAACTGATTAGGAAAGCATATGAGGAATAAGCCAAAAGCTATCTAAAAGCTACCAGAAGCTACCATAGAATAAAAATAACCTAAAATATCTGAGAATAAGCTATTGAAACTGATTCGAATCCAATAAGCACAAGATCAAAGCATTTAAGCACTATAACAACACCCCAATGCCAAACAACCCTGATGGGGCTTCTTTAAGCTCAAGTTTAAGTGGCTTAGAAAAATCTTAAAATTAAACTAAAAATACGTTGAAGAAGAAAACCAACCAAAGTGCCTAAATCCAAAATTTCAGCTAATAAGGACTAAGAATAAGAAAATTAAAAATCAAAACTAAAGGCATATAAGGACTAATTTTAAACTAATGCGGCAGATAAAAGGGAAATAAGGCAATGTGCGAGGCGTAATAAGCTTATTCCAACAAGCTCGAGTTGAGATCGATCGAAAAATTACAACCTACCACTACTAAATACTAACTACTTAGGAAGCTAAAGTGAAAACAATAAGCTCAAGTCCATTATCATGAAATAATCTTAGACCGGTGATATGGGAAAGATATGGAGATTAGTGCGACTAATTGCGCACCTAAATTAAGCTTAAACTAATAAGAATATAGGCTCTAAAAGCTAAAACAAATGAAGTTCAACCTACAAACTATCATAGAAACTAAAATCTAACACTAATGATAACGGATTAAGCATATAAACAAATTAGTACTTATCTGTTTGGATGAGATAGTGGATGATGAGCGAGGCACAAAATTAACGATCCACCAACTTTAACGCACAAGCAGCCTATCTAAATTATTTTTTGGATTTTTTTCCTTTTGAGGCTAGTTACACTACTTGATGAAAAAGCTATTTTTGATTTTTAATAATTTTTAAAACTAATAAAAGTGAATTAAAATTGCTAGTTAAAACTGCTGAAAAATGTGTTTGGCGAAAAACTCAATGACAGATTTGAAATAAAATTGAGAAATCTAAATGAAACTTTTGAACACAAAGAACCTAATGACTTTTAGACAACAATTAAACCAATGTTAACAACTGATGACTAAAATCTAAGCTACCAGAGAGAAGTTTTAGATCATTGAACCTCTTGTGCCAAACACCCTTAATGGGTGTTTCCCTTTAAAAGCAGTTTTCAATGAGAATTTGTGAGATAAGAACTTCTAACTATCCAAAACTGTTTAAATGTCATAAACATACTTATAGGTCTGCGGCAATAAAGATCATGTAACAATGAATAAAGAGGATATTTTCTTCTGAATTACTACTTTTAACTCTCCTATCGCAAACTCATACACTTGAGACCTATTAAAGAAGGATTATGTAGCGGGTTGCCATGTCGCTTGTGTGACAGTGTCATTACCCATAATCCTCTTTAGATCATTATATATTTAATATAAACATTAAAGTTACACGAAGTCATAAGGTACATGTTTTCATTGATGCACTAAAAAAATAGTAGCATTTCAAATGTTTTCATTGATGCACTAAAAAAGGATGCATCGATGCACCAAATTCGATCTGTTTGACTCAAACCCATTAACAAAGATGTCAAAACTTGAAATGATATACACAGGCTAAAATTAATAATCCTTGTCCTTCCGAAGATGGCCCAAGAACATCACAAAAATAGCACATAGATGCATTTTCGGATGATTGGGGAACAAGAACAGTAATAAAACGAGTAGTTGGAATAAAAAAAACGATTTGACCATGCATGATCTGAGGTACGTTCAACATCCATATCAGATTGGCACATCATTTTAACTGCTCTTTTTGACTTGCCGGTTCCATTTGTCTGAAGCTTCTTTTCACGGTCTGCGAATCAAAGAGTGTCAAAATTACTAAATATGGTACTCAAATATTCGACATTTTTACACCGAACCGTTAACTGGATATCTTTTACTTTAAAAAAAAAAAAAAACAACCTTCAAACTTGTTAAATCCACACATCACTGTAATCTTTTAAAGCATTTATATAATAAGTCCAATATCATATGCTAGTTGTACAAGAGAAAAAAGATAAATATCCGTATTATAACTCGCATAAAGATACAGTAAGTCTACCATAGACACCACAACGATTACCTCAGCTTCCATTTAGAAATCGGGTCAGGTGAGATTAACAGGTTTCTAGACTCGAATTGGACGTGTGTTAACAGCCAAATATCTCCAAAGTTGCGAACAACAAATGGATGCACTAAACATGTAAATAGATGCTCTAAACATGCAAATGGATGCAATAATATGTCCAAATAAATGCTCTAAACATGGAAATGGATGTACTAAACATGCAAACAGATGCCTTAATAAGTCCAACATGCAAATGGATGCACTAAACATGCACATTGATGCCTTAATTTGTCCAAAGATGCACTAATCATACTCACTTATTGACCTAATAAATAAGAAACAGGATAAATAAGTAATCACTTATTTACCGTTATAAAATATTCTAAATAGTTACTAAATCACATAATTAAAATGAAATGCATTAGACCTATTAAATCATCTTAGAGAAGAGCTAAATCGCTAACTAAAAATAGTTTTTGCAAGCCCTTAATATACAAACCAGATAAACATCAAACAATAAAAGAAAAAAATGACATTCGTGTTACTCAACCTCACCTGACTCAGTTAAACCCACGTTAAAATACCCATTTTACCTGTTAGCCAACGTGCTTGGCCACCCATTTTCCATCTCTAATCGAAAGCGACACAAAAAGAAATAGTTATGTTGCACTCACGATTAATAAGTGAACTCAAATTCCAATTCGCACTTTCTGTACTATTGCCTAGGATTTCGTGAACAATTTCGAGAAAGTTGACTGAAGAGTTGCTTAAGCACCTCTATCTGAGTCTTGGTCTTTCTAGAACCTCTGATTGTAATAAAAAAATAAAAATAATAAAAATAAAAGTGTAAAGAGTAAGCCCACAATGGTGAGCCTTATTTCAAGCTAGCTGATGCACATCGGCAGGTTAACCATGATTCCATAACATTGTTAGAAACATACTTCTTTCATAAGTTTCAAAATAGTTCAATCCAAAGATTCAGCAGAGCACTAATATCATATATAATTTCCAAACAAGTAAGCAGTATTCAAGTTGATTGACAATGATAACCATAAAATCATGTTCATTCAAATCAGATGCTACATTTCTATCATGTGAATCTTACATTCCAAATAGCAAAATGAAGAAACAACATTACAAGAATATCTAATCCTAGGTTCTAGAAATTTTGATAACTGATAAATCATTTTGGCAACTATAATAAGGTCTCGTACATCGCACATAGTTAGCGAATTAGAAACATGTGAAAAACTTCATGAAAGGTCCAAAATATATTTAGCTACTACTCCCTATTAAAGTATGTTGTTAATAATGTGTTTATCGTCATTCCTTCACACACATATTGCATTAATTCACATTTTCAAGCATAAGATAGCCCTAATGGACCAGGCCACCTGTTTTGTATCCCAATCCCCAAGAACAAACTTCTTGGAAACAAAAATCAGAAATTATGCGAACAACCTACTACATAATTTTACCTCCATCATTTGTCGTTGCCTCCATTTGTCACGAGAGTCTGGATCATGCTCTGAAAGTGATTTAGTGGTACTTGAACGTGTTTTGAGTGTCGCCATGACTATAAATGAACATTCGAAAAAAGGTTAATACATACGGCATTTACTATAATCAACCGCCCTCGTTGCCCTAAAATGTCCAAATAAATGCTCTAACTACGCAAATGAATGCACTAATATCTACTTTTTAGATGCACTAATCAGACTCATAGATGCCCTATGTGTATATATATACCTAATATTTCCAAACAGATGCTCTAAATACGCAAATGGATGCACTAATATCTAATTTTTCGATGCACTAATCATACTCATAGATGCCTTATGTGTATATATATCTTTTCGACCAATACCCAATAATCACCTTTTTGACTCTATCCGTTTTGACCTATTACCCAACCCACCCACACCATTCATCTTCCTTTTTACTATGAATATATAAGGGTTATGGAAAATTTGAAGTATGAAGAAAACGTATAACAATAGCTTACCGATTAAATAATGCAGACTTTCCAACATTAGGGCGGCCAATAAAAGTACAGTTGGAATCAAACGGGTCTCTACTTTGCTGAAGTCAACTGGTATTCCAGTCTCAAACTTTGCCCCAGATAACTAGGAGCTGCTGACATTATCACCAAAGTCTTTCCTACATCATCATGTGTCGGAATTATAGAGCACCAACTTTTATTTTCAAACTTATAATACTGAATCCGTGTTGTAAAAAGGTTGTTCCATTGCACCTTCGGGTAAGCATTTATCAGCAAGCATTGATCCTAACAATTGAAAAGAATATTAGCATGCTAGAATAATTTTCCCCCAATTTAAGAGATCCAAAATGTCAAATGCATTGCATATGTTCACCTTTAGTGAACTGTGAAGTATCAATACGTCCACTTTTGATGCCGTGATGGATCAAATTTCTTTGTATAAGACTAGCTATACAAATGTGGCTATAGAACCAAATGAAATGCCCAATATTGCAGCCAAACTAACACCACTCACAAAACTAATCTGCCAAACATGTTTATGAAATTTTTTACTGATAACTAAAGTCAGAAAAAGAAGCACTAAACATACACGCTGATGCCTTAATTTGTACAACGATGCACTAATCATACTCACCGATGCCCTAATTTGCCCAGTGATGCACTAAAATTAAAAACAGATGCCCTATTATAACTGACGATGCACTACAAATACAAACTGATGCAATAAACATACATACTCATGCATTAATATGTCTAATGATGCGCTAATCTTACTAAATGATGCCTTATGTCATATGATTCAACAAAACTACAAACTATGATTTTGTTTACACATTGATGCCCTAAAATGTCGAATATTTCAAATATATTCTAACTAATCAGTGAATAACAACTATTTATGTTAAACTTCCAAAATCATCACAGATGCCATAACTTTACACAAATTCACAATAATACTAATTATGATATAATTTACCCTATAATGCACAAAATAACATAGAAATTTTAGTGAATATGTGTTATGCCGTATAGATAAAATAATAAAGAAAAGCATAAAATGAGCTAAATGAAACTTATATATAACCTGAATTAGAAGATTCATTTGAGTGAATCTGTGCTATTTGAATAAGGCGGCGATTCCATTGATGCCTTTATATGTTCACGGTTGTGTGAAGGTGGTGGATTGAAGATTGAGCAGTGGTTGCACGACGGAAGATGGTGGAACGGTGGTGGTGGTGGTGGCGGTGCAGATAGAGTAGCTCATCTCCATGTTTGGGAATAATGATGGAGACGGTGGTAGTGGTGAGGTTGCATATGGTGGCGACGGTGGTGGTGATAACGGTGGAGACGGTGATGGTGGTGTATCTCATCTCCTGTTTGTGAATGAATGACATGACCTGATTGATATCCCCTAATTGATGTATTTGTTTTTAATTTTCACCCTAAACTTTTGATTGTTATCAAAATCTATCCTATAACTTTTTTCTCACTTTTCTTTCTAATTACACTTTTCTCTAGAATCGGACTCTAAATATATATATATATATATATATATATATATATATATATATATATATATATATATATATATATATATATATATATATATATATATATATATATATATATATATATATATATATATATATATATATATATATATATATATATATATATATATATATATATATATATATATATATATATATATATATATATATATATATATATATATATATATATATATATATATATATATATATATATATATATATATATATATATTGCCACATAAGCGGGCACATCGACAAAAAAGTAAGCGCCACATATAACTTGAAAACTTTTGCCGGTAAACAAGTTTTCATGTATTATATTAGCACGAATCTAAAAGTTCAGGTATCAGACGAGTAGTGTTTATAATACACGTATCATAACAATATATTTGAAAAAATACGTGTTTATCGTATGATATAAACCCTATTTTTTTTGCTCATTGTGATGGTTTAGACTAGCATGAAATGTTAGACGTGTATCCAAAGGGTATAGAAAAGTTATTTTTGATCGGTTCTCATATTTATTATACGCGCATTATTGCGTAAATTGCGCGCATCATTGCATTGTGTTTAGAATTTCGCATCATGGTGCCTAATGCGAGGCCATCCCAAAATGCGCTCGCATTAGACCGCAATTTGCCGCATTTGTGTAATGATAGCAACAGTCGCAATTGTCACAATATGGAATTTAGGTCATTTTGAAAAAATTAAACCATTTAGAAGAAGCTAAATATTTAATGCACTTTGAAAAACAAAATTCTTTTAAAGACGTCCAAACAAACACAATAACGACATCCAAATTAGCCTTCGGTTCATTATCATGCACCATTAACATGATTTGAAATATTGTAAACAATCTTCTTATTCCAACTTCATGGTGTACAAGAGTTCATATTGTTGTTTGATCAGATGTAATCATATATGTTAAATAATTGAGCTCGATATTATATGTTTGATTAAAACTTGATTAAAATTTATAGTTATGACTTTTGAAATTGATTTAGTTATAAATAAATTCAGATTGTTACCTATTGATATAACTTATAAGTATATTATTAATGCATTATAACATCATGTCATCATGCATATGTACATAATGAAATATAATTGTTCACGTTTAACCGCATTAACTAGTAACAATAACAAGGATCCAGGTAGAAATTTTGGAATTCAAGATTCAAAAATTAAACCTTTACATGTTCGATCTATTCGAAAGTAACTTTGAAAGGAGGGTCTCGTTTAAAACAACATTTAGTTAGAGGTTATAATGTTGTTTCTAAGTATTTTGTGTCATGACTTAGTGACTTATTTGTTTTACAAATAGATTATTCGTCTAATTTTTATATCTTGTAACTTATTTGTAAATTTATTGCATTTACTTGGTCCGTTGTTTTATAACTACGTATAATTATTTTTTTTATTTTTTAATACAAAACGCATCGCGTCCAAAACATTTGCAACACGTATCATGCATCGGCTTTTGTACCTTTAACGATTGGATCGAAAACGCAATTTTAAACCAAGCTTGCAATATCACATGGACATGTTGATTTTTTTTTTTTTTTTTTTTTTTTTTTTTAAATAATTTTCTATCATTAATCATATTTTGTAAAATAATTTGCATTTTCATTTTGTCTTTACTTGATATAACCTTAACTAAAGTTAAACTATTATAGAGCTTAGTGGTAAAAAGCTTGTGATTAGTATAAATAACTTGGAGAAGCTTATGATTGTCACTAATAAACTCTGTATGAGATGTAAAATGTTTCAAGTTCAATCTCTAGTGCATATAACTTTGAAATAGTTAGGCCTTTTTTTTTTGAGAGTTTTACATGGTTTGAGTGTATTAAGATGGTTCAAAACCCGTGAATGCAAAAATGAAAGGAAAATTTTTAGCCGATTTAATTATGGGTAATAGTGAGCTTGAATCTCGCTAATTAGTAGGTCAAATTTTGAAAACCGTAATTATAAAAAATAAAAGTTATTTCGCTTTTAGTTTGACGAAAATACACGTGTTAATTTCAATAGTCTTTCAGGCTTTCTCCATCACAATATCGACATATGTATTTCCCAAATTAAAGTAGGAACACATCAGCCAAATCTCTTGATCACTAATTGACTTTATGATGAAAATCTGAAATCATATCAAACTCGATAGCTTTTTATTGTAAGGTGGCTGTCTGCTATATATGTCACATGTACATTTGTAACTCTTTTACTAGCTAAGGTTTAAGTGACTTGAAATTATAGTTTCTATGTCAATTGCCTCTTTAAGAGATTACAAGTTGGACTAAGAGTAGGACTTTGTAAATGCTCAAACGATGCCTAGAGAACAATAACAAATGGAGTATAAGCTTTGCACATAGTCTATCATTTCTTAACGGGGTGTGATACTCACACCAAATAAATTGATGTACACACCATACTTATGCATATACCATGTTGTAACATATGCATCGGTGATGTAATATTACGGTGTGTGCATCAATTTATTTGGCGTGAGTATCAATTCTCTTTCTTAACAATCTTCATCGTATTAAAAGAGACTGTTGATTATTTTCAGCCATTTCTGTGTTGGGTTAATTGCTTGAAAACGTATCGTACTTATCACTTTTTCTTATTGTGTGTACTGAATATTTGTTTTTCTTGTTGTGTGTACTGAACTAAAATTTCGATTATTGTGTGTATTTTGTGACTATTCAGCCATATAAAATGACCATTTTACCCTTCAAAATTTGAAAAAAGTAATGGTAAAATAATAACAAAATACACACAATAATCAAAATTTAAAAATTGAGTACACACAATAAGAAAAAAAAAATAGTTCAGTACACACAATAACAAAAAGTGGCAGGTATGATACATTTTCAATCAATTAACCCTTCTGTGTTTAAGCGCTGGGACGGAATTAGCGTGTCCCGTGATGTCACGGAACCTCGATAAAACTTTTGTTCGTAGCGTTAGTTAATGCACTCAGTCCTAGGGGGCGTTTGGTTCGCTGTAATTCGTTGTAATTGTAATCTGAATTACATTCCAATTATGTTTGGTTGGCAAGGTGAAAGGAATTGTAATTGATTACATTAGAGTATTGTTTGTTTTGCATTGTAATTGTAATTCGACCATTACAATTACATCAGTGAGGAATCTAGATTACATAGAAAGTTGATGGAAAGTTTTGAATTACGCCGTAATTCGAATTTGTTACTTTAATAATAATAATAAAACTAATAAATAATAATAATAATAAAATAAGAATAATAATAATTAATAATATTAAAATAATTATAATAAAAATAATAATAATAAAATAAAATAATATTAATAATAATAAAATATAATAATAATAATAATAATAATAATAATAATAAACAATAATAATAATAATAATAATAAAATATAATATTAATAATAATAATAAAATAATAATTATATAATAATAATAATAATAATAATAAATAAAATAATAATAATAATAATAATAAAAATAGTAATAATAATAAATGATGATTAATAATTAATAATAATAATATTAAAATAAATAATAAAATAATAATAAATAATAATAATAATACATTATTATTATTATTATTATTATTATTATTATTATTTAATATAATAATACACAATAATAATAATAATAATAAATAAATAAATAATAAATAAATAATAAATAATAATAATAATAATAATACATTATAATAATAATAATAATAATAATTATTATTATTATTATTATTTATTATTATTATCTTATTATTTATTTTTAATATTATTACTATTAATTATTATTTGTCATTTTTATTTTTATTATTACTATTTATTATATTATTATTAATTATTATTAGTATTATTTTATTTATTATTATTATTATTATTATTATTATTATTATTATTATTCTTTTTATTACTATTTTATTATTATTATTATTATTATTAATATTTATCTTTAATATTATTATTATTTTATTATTATTATTATTATTATTACTATTTATTATTATTTTATTATTATATTATATTTTTATATTATATTTTAATATTATTATTATTATTATTATTATTATTATTATTATTATTATTATTATTATTATTATTATATTAACTTTTTAGTTTTATAAAAAAAAATTGAATTACATTACGTTGCGAGTCAATCAAAAACATTGTCAGATTTAATCAATTACAATTACAACGCATTACAATTACAACACATTCTAATTCTTTAAATTACATTTACATCAAATTACAATTACTTCCAAAGATTACAATTCCTTCAAAAACATTCTGTGAACCAAACGCCCCTTATTATTTTTGTGTTTCTAGCTATTGCTTAGTTAGTCCATCAATATCTGAATAGTGAACGCAATATTTACTAAAGTCAATCGTTTATTTGAAAATCATATGTTTTTGTATTGCAGTTAAAAGAATTTATGACCCTGGTCATTTTTAGCCCTAGTTTTGTCGACATAATTTAATACTCTACCATATTGAGCTTTTGTCTTATATACTTTGTGTAGTTAAAAAGTAGAAACTTCAAGAGGGTTGGAGAGAAATGAAGGCGTGGCATAACATGATCCATAATTTATATATGGTTTAATTGGATGATTGAGTTAATGAAGTCATATTAAACATTACTTTTTGTCACTTTTATGATGCTAAACTCCATTATATAAAGATAAATCTAGACATTGTCCCCTGATATAAAACAAAAGCACAAAAGCACAAAACCTCTAATCATTTCTATTCTTCACTATTTCTATTGCAACTAGCATATGGTATCCACAACATGTATTAATCATGATATCATCACTTATATTTTTATATTACATGCTAGATTTTCCATGATATTGATGGTGTATTTAATTTAATATATTAATGTTAAGGTGATAAAAGTGTGATCGATATTTCGTTTATGTTCTTAACAACATGGAGTCTCATGGACCACAACATTTCGAATACGTGTGATGAAAATTTTGTATCTATTTCAAAATGCACTAAAGTTTCTTCAAAGATTTACATGAGACAACAAGTACATGCTTCAGTGATTTTTAGTTGGAAGTTGCGATTGAACTATAAAGGAACTCATTACTCTTAGTTAGAATGTATACACTATATTTGTCTTGGGAGGCGTGGGAATATTAAAAAGCAATGTCGGTGTATGTCTTTAATTTTCTTACCCGACATTGTGTATGAATTAATTAGAAACTCATTCTTGGCATACACCTCAATCTCGTATATAGTGTAAATTCATACCGACATTGATGTGTATTTTGAGAATGAGTTAAAGTTTGGTAAGTCTGAGTACACAACCCATTCAAAATGGGAAGACAAGAATTTTCGCAATGATTATTACTCTGACCATGTGCATCTTTTTTAAGTGTCTGACTTTGTGCACCTCTTTTAGGTAGCGACCAAACTTTTTTCAAAGATTTAAATGAGACAACAAGTACATGAGACAACAAGTACATGCTTTAGTGATTTTTAGTTGGAAGTTGCGATTGAACAATAAAGGAACTCATTACTCTTAAGAGCATTAGGTGTGGGCTCGTCGTGATGGTTCGCCGTCCGACGTGGACCCTCCATGCCATAGGGTTACCTCGCCGCTTTTTGCTCTTCAGCACTTTTTTTTTTTTTTTTGGAATATGAATATATTTGGAGGAAAAAAAATATAAATTGTTTTTGAAGGTGAAGTGTTTTGTATAATAGAAGATGAATGAATTTGGAGGAAAAAAGAATGCAAATATAAAATTAAAAACACAAATTACATTAAATATTTAAATTAAAACACTACATTAATTGAAGATTAATTGAAAACAGCAAATACATAATACACTTAAACATTAAAACTACAACGAGATTGATAAAAATAAAGTTACTAAAACTTAAGAATACGAATCATCTGAGTTCCAACCCTCGTCACTCGAAGAGAAATAAAACTCGCCATTAAAGTACTTTCTTTCCATGATATCAAAATAGTTCTCCCTAAGATATTCAGCTTCCCTGGCTTCCAATTCACGACGAGCAGCTTCCTCGCGTGCCTCTTGTTCCATAATCTCTCTATAATTTTCCTGTCCTGCGCAAGTTCACGAAGGGAAGCCTCACTTAACTCAAATGAATTGTTTTCAAGGTCCACCTATGGACTGTTAGCAGGTGGATTGTTAACAGGTGGAGTGTTAACAATTGTATTGTTAAGAGGTGAAGTGTTTACAAATACATTTTCCGGTTGGAAAACCGGAAAGACATCTTCTGATAGTGTTGAATAAACTTCAACTTCTTATGGTGGAGTTGGAAAGGTAGTTTCCGGCAATTGTTGTGGACTTGGGAATTGTTGAGAGAAATATTTGCGAGACATTTTTTTGTGTGTGAGTTGTGTCTGGTAGAGTTGTATAAATAGGCACATATGATCACTCTCAAAACTATAGTGTTTGAATTTGAATTTGAATTTTGAATTTAATAATCCCGCTCCTATTTGAATTTGAATTTTAATATGAATTTAAATAATCCCGCTCAAAAGTATACCGTTTATTTTGAATTTGAATTTTGAATCTGATTTTTATTTTACTTGTGTTTAAAAAAAAAACTTATACCACCCTTATAAATAACAAACCATAACCACCATTTTTTCTCATCTTCATCAATTCCAACTTTCTATATCTCAAGCTCAAAAAAAAAAAAAAAAAAAAAGTCTCAAAATCCGAAGTGGAACAAGTTTGAAGAAACGTTGTTTGCGCACACAAGCTCGAGATATGGAAATAACCGTTCAAGATTTATTTTGGAACGACGTTATGGAGATGTTCAATGATCAGACTACCGATGACCATCGTACCAAAAATTCAATCACGGGTAAATGGTCGAGGATTAACGTTGATTGCCAAAAATTCAATGCTATTTACAAACATTTGCAGCGTCGAAGCGGTGAAAATGACAACGATCATCTCGAGAATGCGAAACTGAACTTTGAGCAACGCTTTGGTGGGAAGAAGTTCAAGTATGTTCACGCTTGGGAGATTTTGAAAAATTACCCGAAGTAGGATGCCGAAGATCCGATCCATTAGTATGTGTTGTATTTTTTCCCCCGTGTCGTTTTTTTTAACGTATCGTATTTATTTTTTCTTATTATTGTGTTGTTAATGTATTTTAATTATTAATGAAATAAATTTAGTTTATTTGGAAATTTGAAAAAAAAATAAAGTTGTAGTGGTGGGCCCCAAATGAAGAGGTTGATGTTTGTTGTGAGTGAGGGGGTTATTTGTGGTTAGTTGTGGAGGTTTGTTATAGTGATGTGGCAGTGACGTGGCGGTGATGAAGAGGTGAAACCTCTTCACGACACCTAATGCTCTAAGAAAAGTGACATCGGACTGAAGCAAACCCACAACTAAAATATAAAATGTAATATAAGATGACACACGGATATAACGTGGAAAACCCCAATAGGGTAAAAACCACGGGCAAGGAAAGATACGTTTCACTATGATGAAAGCTAGGAGTTACACATTTTCTCTAATTACAAGGATAAACATCAATAGTTATATCTCTTATATTAGGAAATATTACAAACTCTCTAAAGTTAACTCACAATTACTACTAAAAGAAATATCACTGTTTGAAAGAAGAGAAATGAGAATGGGATGAGCAAATGAGGTTCAGTAGCCTCTTATTTATAGTGATAACAAGACATTGTATCTTACCTACTTAGCCCATGTGCACAACTTGTCCCCCAATCCCACTTGCTAAAAGATTCCATTAGGCAAGATACATTGTATATACGTTAACAATCTCCCACTTGAAGATCCGATTGAAGCTAAATCAATCTTCACACCGTTATCTTTCCTTGCACTTCCATGTTGCTTACGTTTCTGCTAGGCCGCATGAGGATCGACACCATATAAACTTGTCACAGTTGATTGCTTTAGTCAGATAATCTGCCACGTTATCATCAGTATGTATTTTCTGCATATCAACGGTTCCTTCTTCCACTTTCTCACGAACGAAGTGATACTGAACTCGTATATGCTTTGTCTTTGAATGAAATGTTGGATTCCTTTCCAAATAAAAGACGATCTGATTATCAGAAAATAGAGTAATTTTCTCTTGTTCGTGCCCGAGCTCTTCCTACAACATCTTCAACCGTACTACTTCTTTGTTGGCTTGATCAACTGCAACATATTCTGCTTCCGTAGTTGACATAGCCACAACTGACTGCAGTTTTGAAACTCACCATCGCTCCGCCAAAAGTGTAAACACATACGCGGTGGTTGATTTACTCGCCAAGATCACATGCATAATCGTAATCAACATATCCCCGACAATTAAACTCGATTCCCATAACATAATGCAACATCCGAGGTTCTTTAAGATATCTAAAGATCCTCTTCACATCTTCCCAATGTTTCTACCAGTTCCACCATGTACCGACTCACTACTCCCACTGCATGTGCAATGTCTGGTCTTGTACAAATCATCGCGAACATTAAGCTTCCCACTGCTGATGCATACGGTACTCGAGACATATCCATCCTCTCTTCTTCACTCCTAGGACTCATCTTGGAGGATAACTTGACATTAGTAAACAGGGTTGATATTGGCTTACAATCTTGCATATTGAACCTTTGCAAGATTTTCTTCACATAGTTTTTTTGTGAAAGCCAAATTTTCCTACTAACTCTATCTCGGTGAATTTGCATTCCTAGAATCTTGTTTGCAGGTCCAAGGTCATTCATCTCAAATTCCATAGCGAGTTGTGCCTTCAGTTTACTGATACGATCTTTGTTGCGGCCTGCAACCAACATGTCGTCAACATATAACAACAAGATGACAAAATCATTGTCTCCAAACCTCTTGTAATATGCACAAGGGTCTGCGTGTAGTCTGTTATATTCAAGGCCATTGATGAAAGAATCAAATATCTTGTACCAACATCGCGGCACTTGCTTTAAACCGTACAGAGATTTGTTTAACCTGCAAACCAAGTTCTCTTTTCCTTTTTGTTTAAAACCTTTTGGTTGGAGCATGTAAATTTCTTCCTCAAGATTTCCATGAAGAAATGCAGTTTTCACATCTAGTTGCTCTATATGTAAATCATAAGTAGCACACACTGCCAGAACCACTCGAACAGTTGTCATTCGAACCACAGGGGAAAATATTTCGTGGAAGTAGATTCCCTCTTTCTGAGCATATCCTTTGACTACCAATCTTGCACGATACCTCTCCACCTGGTCATCACCGTTCCTCTTGATCTTATACACCCATTTGTTTCCAATGGGTTTTCTTCTTGATTCTCATGTTTTATTCTTATGAAGAGCTTCAACTTCTTCTAGCATTATTGCTATCCAGAACGAAGCATCTGAATTATTCAGTGCTTCTTGAAATGTTGGTGGCTCTCCTTCCTCTGTAAGAAGACAATATGCAACGTAGCTCTCCATAACATAAACCGAGTGCCACATCGGGCGTTTTCTTTCATGATTAAGAGTACGAGTCGTTGGAGCTTGAGAATCGGTCGTCTCATTCACCTCGTGTTGTGGTACGGCTTCAGAAGAATCACTCGACTGAAATTGATTTTCCATCTATATTGATGTAGTTTCTCTTGTAGTGCTATCACCTTCTTCATTTTCTTGATTTTTGTCTTCCATAAAGACAACATATTTGTTGACGACTACTTTGTGGGCAGTGGGGTCCCACAAGCGATACCCCTTTACTCCGTCAGCGTACCCCAAGAACAAACATTTTCTGGATTTCGGATCTAGCTTTGTAGTTTCTTGAGAATTTTACATCACGTATACATGACTTCCAAATATATGAAGGTCTGAATAATTGACCGGCTTTCCCGTCCACATCTTCATCGGTGTCTTCAACTCAACTGCAGTTGAAGGTGACCGATTTATCACATAACAGGCGGTATTGACTGCTTCTGCCCAGAACGATTTTCCAAGCTTGCAGTTGCCAACATTGCTTTTGCTCTTTCCAACAAGGTTCTGTTCATGCGCTCTACCACTTCATTTTTCTAAGGAGTGTATGCTGTAGTGAACTGCCTTTTGATTCCTTCTTGCCTGCAAAAGGTATCAAATTCATCACCAGTGTATTCGCCTCCATTATCTGTCCTCAAACACTTGATCTTCTTTCCAGAATCAAGCTCAACCCGCGCTTTGTAAACTTTGAAAACTTCAAACACATCAGACTTCTTCCTGATTGGGTACACCAAACATCTCCTGGAATAGTCATCAATGAAGGATACAAAATACTTTGCTCCTCCCAGGGATAGAACTGGTGCCTGCCATACATCAGAGTGAACCAATTCTAGAACAGAGACACTTCTAGAACTTGATGTCTTGAATTTCAGGCGATGTTGCTTGCTGATAACACAATGCTCACAGAAAGGTAAAGAAACATTTGTGAGCCCAGGAATTAACTTCCTTTCAACAAGAATCTTCATTCCTTGTTCTGACATATGTCCAAGCTTCAGATGCCATGTTACTGCAACTATATGACTTGGACTATGTGAAGCAACAGATGCTTCCCCCTCCTTCATTATCTCTCCTTCCAGTTGGTATAAGTTCGCAGCCACCTTTTCACCTTTCATAAGTACAAGCGCGCCTTTTATAACTTTCATGATCTTGTTTTGTATTTCAACCTTACAACCAAGATCATCCAATTCTCCCAAAGACAATAGATTATTTCTCAGGCCCTCCACGTGTCGCACATCCCGAATAGTATGAATTGTACCATCATGCACCTTCACCATGATATTTCCAATTCCAACGATCTTTAGTTCATGATCATTGCTACTGTACACAGATCCGCCTTTAGAGATAGGTTTATATTCATGAAACCATTCTCTTCTTGCGGTCATATGAAAAGTAGCTCTCATATCGAACAACCATACATCTGCAAATCTTTTCCTGTCTTCATTTGCAACCGCTGCTTCACAACACAGAGCGTTACTATCTTCTGAAGTGCTTGCGAAATTTCCCTGAGGATTAGATGTATTTAAACCCCAACAATCTTTCTTAAAGTAACCCGGCTTGCCATATTTGTAGCATTTAAAACTCTTCTTCCTTCATGTTTTAGATTTACCATGATTGTAACTCCCACTGCAACTAGGTTCCATTGACCTCCCTCTCGTCATCACCAAAACCTCCACCTGTCTTGAACTGGTATGTCTGTCCTCCCTATTGTTACGCCTGTTTTCTTCTTCCAGAATAGCGGCTGCAACATCATCGAAGACTAGATAGTCTGAAAAAACATTACTTGTTAAGTTGATTATGAGTTGGTCATATGAGTCAGGTAAACTTTGAAGTAGAATTTCAGCACGTTCTTGTGGCTCTATTTCACAACTCAAAGACGTGGTGAGAAAATAGAGTATTCAGTTATTAACGTGCTCAACATCAAGTAGATTCCGTCATGTGAAGAGCATAAAGTTTCTCTTAAGAAATTTTTATTGTGGAGTGATCTTGCCTCGTCAAATGAGCAAGATAATCCCAAATCTCCTTTGCACTTTTCTTCTCCTCTATGCTTGACAAAACTCCACCGCTAATCCCGTATGAAGATTTGTAATAGCATTTCCATCCATCTCGTCCCATTTATCATCATCCGTGACCTCACCGGCCTTTCGTCAATGGCGCTAAACATTTATCCTTTCAAGGATAGCCTTCATCTTTAATTTCCACAATGAGAAATTATTCCCATTGAATTTTTCGATTTCAAATTTCATTGCCATTGCTACAATCACAATCTACTTTTCAACAAAACTATTATTTGTTAATAATAGTAATGAACACCTTTTGAGTGAGTATAATCTTACTTATCTTTTGATGTGGAGGGTCCACTAATTAGTGGCAACCACAGAGCATACGATAAATAATTATACACACACCCAACCTTAGCTCTAATACCACTTGTTGAGAAAAGTGACACCGGACTGAAGCAAACCTACAACTAAAATATGAAATGTAATAAAAGATGACACACGGATATAACGTGGAAAACCCCAATGGGGTAAAAACCACCGGCAAGGAAAGATACGTTTCACTATGATGAAAACTAGGAGTTACATCTTCTCTCTCCAATTACAAGGATAAACATCAATAGTTATATCTCTTGTATTAGGAGATATTACAAACTCTCTAAAGTTAACTCACAATTACTACTAAAAGAGATATCATTGTGTGAAAGAAGAGAAATGAGAATGGGATGAGCAAATGAGGTTCAGTAGCCTCTTATTTATAGTGATAACAAGACATTGTATCTTGCCCACTTGTCCACCAATCCCACTTGCTAAAAGGTTCCATCAGGCAAGATACATTGTATATATACGTTTAGGGGTAAGCATACGACCCGAACGGACCGGACCGACAGTCGGACGGATCGAGACCGGACTGGACCGACCACATTAGGTCCGGTCCGCGGTCTCGGCTTTTGGACTAATTCGGTCTTCGGTCCGGTCCATCCGGACCAAAACCGGCTAATTTGGCCTTGTTGGACTGGACCGACCGGACCGACCACATTCGGTCCGGTCTCGGTCTAAGCTTTTTTCCGAAATCGGGTCTCAGTCTGGTCCGGTCCTGGCCGGTTTTGGACCGTGCACACCCCTATATAATTTAACAATTACCTCTATACTTTAGGCTACCCCCAATAACAACCTTCAACGACCCTCATTTTTCATGCCAAATCAGTTTTCTCTCTCCTGCGACCTACAACCGACCTTTTAGACACAATAAGGTGACTTATACTACAAAAAACATACATCACAAGAATATATTTTAATTAAATAAAAACACACACAAAACAAACACTCAACCGAGTGTACTATTCGATTGTATACTTGACCCACATGCATCTCAACCGATCTTGACCCTCAACCCCACAACAAGACAACCCCATGCAACCCTCACAACCCAATCGGTTAAGGGTCTTATTGATGGTAGCCTTATATACTTGTCACCTTAAGAGCTAGCAATACGTGTGGCTTAAGCCACATAAAATAGTCCATGAATTGCCTTTTTCTAACTAGTGGAGTCGAGTTGACTAACAGTTTCTGTTTTTATCACTATTTATAAATGATAACTAAACCATTATCAAATGTTTTAGTTGTATGGTACTTTACTTTCATGGAGGTCCAAAACTTACTAGGTACACATTTGAGGGTGGCTAGGAAGGGGTCAAACGGTCACATGAATACTCCGATTAGATTCGTACATCTTGTTGAATAACTGAAACCCCATGAGGATTCGTTTATTTATCATACGATATTTATAGATACAAATATAATAAAACCTTAGAACTCTAGTGGATTCGAAGGCCACAACCGGCTAAGGCCAACTTATTTAATATACTATCTAATACATTTAAGCCAAAGACTTGCGCTTTTCAAGTAATCTGAATAAAAAAAACCTCATCTGAATTGAGAAAACCTCATCTGTTTACATGTAAGATTAAAATAATGTTTCATTAAATAACTCTTTGTAGTTAGAGATTACACAATTCTTATTAATTTATTATAGTTGAATTCGAGCACTTCTATTTAATTAGGTAATTACTTTACCATTAACTTAAGTACTAGTTAACAACGGCGATGATTTATGTTTCACGCGATGCACAATTCAGTAGATAGTTTTCTTCGAGATCTTGTTATTTTTTGTTTTTGAACGACAATTTTTACAACTTACACCAACTATCTTACAAATTATATCTCACATGTATTTAATGAGACACAACCATGACCATTCATATACCGCTGAGTCAAAAAGTCTTTTAATTTTTCGAGATCGTGTATTCGTGTTAGACCTAACCAACTCATTTAGTGTGCGTCTATAGAGTTGAATGCATGCCACACAATTTAACATGAAATAAAATCTTTTGTTTTTGTTGCTATTTATGAGTTTATAAGAAAAAGGGCCATGCTTAACATTCTATATTGGAAAAAGGGCCATTCTATATCTGGAAAGTTCAGTATTGTGCCCCATCTAATGAAACATGTTATACATTATTAAGTAAGATTTAGGACCCATATAAGATCTTGCAAGTTGCAACCAACTCAAGGTTGCTTAAGGGGCGCCTATGCAACAGCTAATTAAGCCAATAAATGATGGCCAGGTGGGTCAATATATAAAAATTCATATTTTGTAGAAATTTAATTGAAAATGACAACAAAAAGAAAATAAAAAGTACAACTTATGACGAACTTGTCGACATTGGGGAGTTTCTTGCATTTGCTAATACTTTTGCTTCTTCAAGTATGTATATTACTATTTGAAGTCATTTTAAGTCAGCTATCTTGTTCAATTAGTACTCCCTACTTATGAAAATAAAAAATCAACCTTAACCCAATCCCGTTTTCCATGATGTATGGAGATGTAGACAACCTTACCTCCTCAAAGGTAGAGAGGCTGCTTCTAGAAGACCTTCGGCCTTTTTTCTAAGGAGTGAGGATTGAACCTCAACCTCTGCGTCCAGAGAAAAGGAGTTTTCTAAGGTGTAACTGATCCAACCCTACTATGTACTTATGAAAATCGTATATATAAAATGCTTCTCATGTTTCGCCATTCACGTGACAACATAATGGTCATTTAACATTTTCCTTTATTTACGGCGAATTCATGATCATCTTTGTTACTCGGTATGATATATTCACATGCATAACAACTTTTTTGAAGGAAGCCCTAGGTTAAGCAAACAATACTCATTTCTTTTCTACCAGAAAATCCATGGAATGAAAAGGACAAAAAAGTGTTTTAGTCATGACATGTATAACAAATCCATTCTACTCATATAATCCACAAGCGTAGAGGCCTAGTAATATACCAAGCTCCGTAGATATTGTACGTTGGCATGTGGAGTCTGAAGTTTATCTGTCGGGTCAAGGTGACTCGAGCGAGGTTTCCATGGTAGAAAAAATTCCATGCTACTCACTACGAGTACTAGGATAACATAGTAGGGTTGGATAAGTTGGAAAACTCTTCTGAAAGTAGCCTCTCTACCTTTGGGTAGAGGTAAACCTGTCTATATCTCACATCTTTCATACCTCGTGTAAAACGAGATTGGGCAACGTTGATTATAAAGGGCCAATGCAACAAACAAATCATGATGAAAAACTGTTGCAGGATACTATAATTCTAACTAATGAAGGCTAGAAAGAGCCTGATAAGAGAACCCATAAAGCCCACAACTAATCATAAAAATCAATGAACAATTTCACAAATAACTAGCGTTAACAGCGCAATGTAACATCAAAAGTCGCTGTGGTGTAGTGGTTATCACGTTTGCTTTACACGCAAAAGGTCTCCGGTTCGAACCCGGGCAGCGACAAAAAATTATTTTTTGGATATTTTTTAGTTTACTAGTAGAATTTATAAAGAAAGAATTCTACTTAATTTTATAATAAGTTAATGATGGTATATATGGTTGCAAAAATGATATCACAAAAAAACTATTTATTTGAATAAGATACAGGGTTGTATATACTTGAATATATCTTAAACCACTTTCAATCTATATAAACTTTTATGAATGAAACTACTTAACCATCTTATTATGACAAATTTTTATAAATATACCAACTACCGACTTTATAAAATATCCCGCCTATAATCATCTATCTGTTGATGTCAGAATGGCGCCGAGTTCGAATCCGGACTAGCGAATAAAAATATACGTTGGTGTACATATTATATCGCGATCGTATTTCATATACATCAAACCTGTTGGGTAGGGTTGATGGGTACCAAAAAGGTTCATTTGGATGATTGAGGTGTCTCTCCGCCTTAAGCCTACACTTTATGAATGAAACCACTACTTAGCGTGGTCGAGCGATAAAAAAAGGCTGTGACTAACATCACTATACGTGGAAGGTCTCAAGTTCGAATACTATTTGATGCAAAGAACTTGTGTACCGGGCTCAAAATAATGAATTAGTCGGTCTAAAGTCGGAAACAATGGTTATTTACAGCAAAAATATACTATTGTGAACCATATGAGTGAAGAAGCCTTTCATGCATTATTGAGTAGGAATCATGATGTGCAATCAACAAAAAACATAACAGTCTTTGCAACATGAATGAGGAATCGTTCTATAAAAACTCGTATGTATAGAAACGTAGCCTAACTTAGGCCGAGAAAAACATATCAAAAGTGAAAGTTCGACAAACTATCATGTCCTACGTTTACAAAAAAAAATAATGAAAATAAGATGAATCTGTGACTACATTATACAGTACAATGATACATTCTGTATATTGTACACTCGTTACAATTTTGGGATGGAAAACTGAGCAGGGTTGTATGGATTCACGACACCAGATGTGGATGAAGATGAAGACGAGATGGCTTGGGACTTTTCGTATTCTTCTCTGTCCTCGTCATAAGCTTTGTTCACTGCTTCTTGAACTTGTGTATACTTTTGCTTCTTTGATTCTCGCTCTTCTGGAGTGTTTATCCATTGATGTCCTTCTGAGTCGACTATCTTATTTAGTACTTCTGAACATCGAGGGAAATAACGTTTTCCAAGTTCCACTGTTCATGTGACAACACAATCGTCAGTTTGAGTTATTCAGTAACATTATGATCCAACACATTGTTGTTAGCAAATGGGTCGAAAATCAAAATTGCTACGCATAGTTCAACACTTTAACGGCCCTTTAGTTTACTTGAACGCATATACACTCCTACCTCATGTTTTGTCACATAAGGCTCAGATTTCTAGTGTTACGTCATTCACGAGTCAACAGAATCCCTTAATGGTTTACATAGCAGACTCTAGAAGATACATTCAGAAATAACAACAAACATTAAATAAGCTGAGTTACATTTACCTGTTTTCGAGAGTGCTCTTAACCGAACCAGATGCTCCTCTTTGATCAAGAAAGGTGCATCGTTCAAATCAACTGTTGTCCTCTGTGCATTTGCTAAATTCTGGGAGTATGCAGTTTCTAATGTGAATTCAGAAGTCCCGTCAACTTGAGCAATCTCCATTGCAACCTTAGCTTGCATTGGAAATAGAAGATTCGCAAGTGCAACTGAAATATAGAACATATACATCAGCAGTCAGATTTTTGAAGTTGATAACCGTGGCTTGTTGAGAAGCTAGTATAAAATAAAAAAATAATACTCAATTTTCATCTCCACGGGCTATGTGTAGAGGTGACAATTTCGACTCATTTACTGTTAAATGGGTTAATTCGAGTTATGTTTAATTTCAAACGGGTCAAACAGGCATATTTAAAAAAAAAAATGTCTAAAAGGAAAACTAGGCCAGATGGGTTGAACGAGTCAATGGTCACCCAAAGTGTCTTATTAAGATAACGTCCTAAATCATTTTATCCAATAAATTAGATTGTTGTCGAAATGATATAGCTTTGTAATCATACTAACTATTTAGAAAGAGTAACGGAAATTTGGACAAAAAGCGTTTCAGGTCAAACCAATCCATCCAGACCGTTTGGACCTGCATTCAAAAACTACCCTTTTTGACTAATTGCCCAGCCTGCCCAATTTGTCACCTCAATACGGATTATAACAATTGCAAGTTAGATACATTTATTAAGATGAGAAGGCATATTTTGACTATTGAAATTCAAGCATTCCAAATTCCGTACCTCTATTTTCAAGATACAACAACTTTACACGCAGATCATCTCCCGCCATGGCAAGAGAAGCAGAAGCTTCTCCTAGCAATGGGTTCCGTCTTTCCGCTTGTTCCAATATCTCAATGCACAAACGACCTTTACCACATTCTTTACCTTCCTCAGTTGACTTATAATAGTCAACAGCTCTCGTTAGTCTCTTTGAAATCTGAAGTGCTTTTCTACCATCCGGGGTAAGATCAGCGGGACGGGCCCCCTTTGTAAGAAGGGATACTATAATATTTGGCTCTTTTCTCATTGCAGCAATGTGTAATACACTAAAACCCCTCGAGTTTTTATGATTCACATCCGCAAGAGCCAAATCAAGCAACTCGGTTGTCGTTTTAGCATCAGCATAGGCGACAGCATAATGAAGAGCACAAGAACCGTCTAATGTAGTATGACCTTCTCTTAACAACATTGTAACTAATTCGACATCATCTGAATCAAGAGCTCGGTGGACCCGTTTTATGTGTTTGTCTGGAAAACTAGTGCTTCCTGGCTTATCCAAACCAAGGTCAAAACGCGAATCAATAATTTGCTTGACCAGGTGTTCTGGTAAAGCCTTATCGAGGGTCACAAAGTCAACGGTAGATTTGACTAAAATGTCGATACATTTAGAAAGAAGTTCTTCACATGATTTCCCGCATGTGTTTGCAACCGATAGAATCACTAGAATGTCATCCGATGAAGCCTTGTCAAGAATGTCTAGCAGTCGCCTCTACAAAATATCAAAGATAATAATTCTAAGAACTAAATAAAAAAAGTGGAAACGTTGATAAGAAACAAAAGTGGGAACAATGAGATAGCAGTGCTACTATAGTGTTAATATTTCTTTTGTTTCATACAAATTGCAACTTAAAAGTGGATTAAAGACTTTGGATGTGCTTCGTGAATGCGATTAATCTTAAGCGGGTGTTTGTTTCGGCTTATATAGCCGGCTTATGGCTTATTTGGTTTTGGGCTTATGTTTCCTAAGCTCACTTTTTGTGGCTTATTTTGAAACTTTTCGCCTTATATAAGTCTATTATGTCATAATGAACTTATATAAGCCGAAAAGTTTCAAAATAAGCCACAACAAGTGAGCTTATGAAACATAAGCTCAAAACCAAATAAGCCATAAGCCAGCTATATAAGCCGAAACAAACACCCCCTAAGACTGATTTCATATCACAATAATCTATATGGTGTTAGAGCAAAGTACTTATATATCCTTATTTTATCACTCACTCCCACTAAATTATCAAGTACGGACTATTATCACTACAAGCAGCATAAGAAATCCAAATACTCTCTCATCCACCATGTTTTATTACAGCCATTTATATGTTCATGATTATTCGGTAAGTTATAACCACTTTCAAAACACACATAAACAATCCACTAAGTTTTGATAGATGTCTCCTATCCATTTTAACTTGAATATAAGTAGTTGAAGCTTATGTCAGCAAAGCACATACATATACTCTCTCCTATGTCATGTTTTATGACAACTGCTTATCAAGTATCATGCAACCACTTTTTGAACACACTCTAATTATGATCATTCAGTAATAAAAAGTATATATAACCACTTTCAAAAGGCACATCCTAACACCCCCTAGTATCCCATAAACATCTCCTTGCCATATCTACGTAAAATCTAAGTACACCAAGCCTACCATTACACGCCAATCAAAATGTTAAAGCGAAACCGAAATCTTAAATTGCATGTCCAAGAGTAACAAACTCACCTGCCAAAGAGCAACCATTTCCGGGATCTGAAAAACATGATAAGCATACAAAACCTCCACCATAAAATCAATCGCAGGCCGACAAGCTTCATGTGAGCAATCATCGTCAACACAAACACAAACATCTTTAGGCAAGCCCATTACCTTACCACTATACAAATAACCCAAAACACTCGTAATCGCCTCGAATCCAATCTCATAATCACTTGCCAACTCCTTCATCAACAATTTCACATTCTTATCACTAAACTTATTCTTAAAAAAAGGACTCCTCCCAGACAATATACACCGATGAACATCGATTTCCCTCCCACACGAGATCACAATCTTCGCATCAGCAAACGAATTCAAGGGCTCCAACAACAATGACTCTAGGGTTTCAGATAAGCGATCAAGTGACGAAACATCAGAAACTAAATTTGGCACATCAATGACAGTGCCACTACTCCCACTAACTATATCAGTCGAATCCGAAAACCCATTTCTAACATCCATTAAAGACCCTATTTTTATCCTTAAAAACACCTAAAAAAACTATTTTTACACAATAATCAATCAAGAAACAGTAAAATATTATATGGGTGCAAAAATTAAGGTTGACCCATTATAGATTACAGCCTAAACAAGGTCTAAACATCCATAAAAACTAAAAAAAAATGCAATCTTTTTTGGGCAAAACACAAAATATATACAAAAAACAATAAAATGGTATATGGGTATTAAATTTAAGGTTGACCCATTTCAGATTTAAGCAAATAAAAGATGGGTTTAAGCCTAAACAATATAAAGATGCAAACTTTATACTAAAAATATGAAATTTATACAAAAAACAGTAAAATGGTTCATGGGTTAAAAATTTAAGGTTGACCCATTTTAGATTTTAGCAAATAAAAGATGGGTTTAAGCCTAAACAATATACAGATGCAAACTTTATAACAAAAATTAAAATTTATACAAAAAAAGATCAAGAAAGTGTGAAATGGTATATGGGTGTTAAATCTAAGCTTGACCCAATACTAGTTTAAGTGTCAATGATGTAAAGATCATATCTTTTGGGGAAAAAGGAAGGATTTAAGGGTGTATGGTTAATGGGTCAACTGGTGTTTGTTTGACTTTTGTTTGTTAGTTGTGAAGAAGGAAGATAGATTCATGATGTGAAAGTGTACTTGTGTTATTTTATTTAGTTAAAAAATGTGAAGGTGATGAGGTCAGAAGAGTGAGATATTGAGGTGATGACAGAAGCTGAAAGGCAGGGGCAAAATGGGGAAATAAGTTTTTTTTTTCATTTTTTAACCTGTGGGTTGGGTTGGATTGGTTTGGTTTGGTTGTCAAATTATTGTATCATGATTTGTCCATTGTTTGAGTGTGGGTCATGGTTTGTGTTTATCAAATGGTCCCTATGGCTTGTTTGTTGGTGTTAGTAAAATATCTTGTTCAACTTGCTGATAAGTTAGAACATCAGTAACAGGGCAATGAAGACTCGGTCTTCACCCCATTTCACGCGTTTAGCTTGCCACACTTCTTTCACGGCATGCGTCTTGAAAGGAAAAAAAGCATGACTCGGTTGGGCAGACGACCGAATCGTGAGAGATTTGTTATGTGTGTTTATTAAATGATTTTTTTGGGGGTATATTTGTGTTTAAGAGGAATATGGTTTGGTGGTGAATTCGGTTGTCTTATTACACTAAGTTGGTGGTGAAGTTGGTTATAGAGATAAAACTGAGTTAGCACTGAGCTGGCGGTGGTGAACGTAGTCATGGGGTTTCTTTATAAAACTTCGTCTTAAGTTCATATTGATTGTCAGTTTGAGTATTTACATTGGGAAATAAGTAAGATTGGGTGTAGTAACCACTAACATGATCACCGTCAACTCAATGACGTAATAGTTTTTCACCCCATCACCACCAAACTGTTGTAACAATACCTCAAACTTCACCAACAACTCAACACCAAATACACACAAAAATTAACACTAAACAAACTGAAAACACCTCATTTCTTGGTCGCCCAGACCACCAACTTCTCACAAAAAAACACTATCACGCGTGGTGGTGGTTTGGTAATTGGTGGAGCTTGAACAATATTACTTGGAAGGCTGAAGTGTAACTCATGAAACTTGGAAGGCCAACATACATTTTTTCTTATATTTAGGAGTTATAATGTAAATTGTGCATTAGTATAAGGGCACAACCCTCCCTAATCCTCATAAAGCTCCACCGTCCGTGATAGTATTTTAAGGGTGATTGATTTATTGTATAACTCAGATTGATTATTAGATCCAACATGTCGATACCACGATCTCTAACATTATTACTTTCTTTAACTAGATTGACTAAACGGTGTTGGACGCTATGGAGAAGTGAAGATGTATTTAGATTAATGTTCTAAACTATTTATAAGTTACTGACTTGTTTAATTGTTCATCCTAACAAGCCTGCAGGTGCACACAAACGAGGAGAGCACTTGTGTTTAGAGTGCTCCTTAACATTTTATATGAAAAATAGTGTTGGATTTTTGGCTTTATGTGAGGCGCACAAGAGAAGTGTTGGAAAATTTAGTGCACTTGTGGGATTAGTTCATACCTGATTTTGGGTTAGGAGGTGCAGGTACACCCATGAGGTCCCCAACACTCGACTCAATAGTGGTTAGTCTTGCTAGTGTATTGCTTCCTACCGGTAGTGTAGTGATCGATGGTTCTTCTTCTAGTGTATTGGTTCCTCCGCTAGTGTATTGGTTCCTACCGGTAGTGTTGCAGTTGATTAACTTGTAATGACTTTGACCCACCTGCCGGGTCATATGACCGATTTATGACCACATTTAATTGGTCATGTAACCACTATTCCTATGATAATGGAGGCTTATTATGGGTGATTAATTGGCGTTAATCACTCATAAAGTCCATTGACTAGGTCGAGTGTTCTCTACTATATATAGAGATCGACATCATCAGCTAAGATAAGAAAAACGGCCGGGAGAAACAAATGAAAGCTAAAACACTTATATGCGCAAGGGTTATTGATTTGTGCCTAATTCAATAACTAACATTTGGTCTTATTCCAAGTAGATATTCGTAACCTGCATAGGGTCAAATAGTTTACTTTGAAAGCGATCACATGATTCCAGTGATATCCGTAACCACCTAGTGGTATTGCATTGCTAATGATTATCTTACCTAACTTTGGGCGAATAACCTCCAACAATCAAAGTAAACTATTTGTGATAATCAATGGTCATGGTCGTAATGAAACATGGCTTCAAACTTTGCCAAGTTGGACAAGTTTGAAGGGTGGACTTCAGGAGATGGCAATGAAGATGCACTTCTTGCTTTCCAAAGACGAAGCGTGGTGTATGTGCTAACCACTCCTATTCCTGATGATGGGGATGATGCCACTGTGGAACAGATTAGGAAGAGGAGCAAATGGGAGAATGATGATAACATTTGCAGAGGTTTAATCCTCAATGGTATGTCTGATTCTCTGTTTGATATTTATCAGAATTTTGAATCTTCCAAAGAACTATGGGATTCCTTGGATGCCAAATATATGGCTGAGGATGCTTCAAGTAAGAAGTTCCTTGTAAGTAATTTCACAAATTACAAAATGACTGATTCAAGACCAGTTATGAAACAATACAATGAACTTCTTGGTATACTTGGAAGATTTACACAACACAATATGCACATGGATGAGGCTATTTCAGTCTCTTGTGTCATTGATAAACTTCCTCCTTCTTGGAAAGATTTCAAGCATACCTTGAAACATAAGAAAGAGGAGTTAACTCTTGTTGAGTTGGGCAGTCATCTGCGCATTAAGGAATCCCTCAGGGTGCAGGATAATGACAAGCCAAAGAGTAGCAATGCTACTGGTGCATCTGTTGTCAATATGGTGGAGCATAACAACTCCACCAATTACAATGACAACAAAGGGTAAACGTAAACATCATGAGAACACAAAGGCGGACCCTAACAAGAAAGCAACACCTACTTGTTAGAAATGTGGCAAATCTGGTCACATTAAAAGGGATTTCAAGGGTGTTAAGATTGGTGGTAAAACCAATGGATCAGGCACTAGTGGTTCAGGGAATGGTTCAGTTCCTCTGAAAGGTCAGAATATGTTTAATGAATCTCTTCAAATTTATTATGTTACATATGTATATAAATCTAACTATGTGCAGGATGATGATGTTGCGTGGTGGGTTGACTCTGGAGCAACTGTTCATGTGTGCAAAGATAGAAGCTGGTTCAAGACTTATGATTCTCTGAATGATGGTTCTATTCTACACATAGGAAATGAGTCAACAACCCTGGTGCATGGACGTGGTTGTGTAGATCTTAAGTTTAGTTTTGGAAAAATTATAACTTTGTTTAATGTTATTCATGTTCCTGATATAAGGAAAAACTTGGTTTCAAGTAGTGTTTTGAATAATCATGAATATAAACAAGTTATTGAATCTGATAAATTTGTTTTATCTAAAAATGGTGTGTTTATTGGTTTTGGCTATTTGTGTAATTCAGGCTTAACATTCTTAATGACTGTGATAATTCAGCCTTTATGACCACCAATGACCTGACTGACTCTACCCTATGGCATGCTAGACTTGGCCATGTACACTATAAAAGGATGCAAGATATGTCTAAGGATGGGTTAATCCCAACATTTGACATGGACACTGAAAAGTGTAAAACTTGTATGTTGACCAAAATAACAAAGAAGCCTTTTCAGGGTGTTAATCGTAAATCTAAGCTCTTGGAGCTAATACACAATGACCTGTGTGATTTTCTTGTCACTCCCTCTTTGGGGAATAAGAAGTACTTTGTGACATTTATTGATGATGCTTCTAGGTTTTGTTATGTCCATCCGTTACATACTAAGGATGAAGCATTAGATAAATTCAATGTATTTAAAGCGAAGTTGAATTACAACTTGGGTCCCCGATCAAAGATTAAGGACCGATAGGGAGGTGAGTACATGGATACGTTGTATTTCACTGTTGATATAATCCATGAAACGATCGGTCCCTATACTCCTCAAAGAAATGGTATTTTTGAAAGGAAAAATAGGGTGTCAAGGAGATGGTTAATTCCATGTTGTCCTATTCAGGATCGAGTCAAGGTTACGAGGTGAAGCTATGTTAACGACTTGCTATTTATTAAATAAGGTTCCCAACAAAAGGAACAAGGTTACCCTTATGAACTCGGACTAAAAGGAAACCCAACCCGAACTATCTCGGGGTTTGAGGTTGTAGGGTCATTGTAAGACTCCCGATCCAAAGTCGAAAACTTTGGGTGAAAAAGGCATTGATTGCATCTTTGTTGGATATGTTGAGCATTCCAAGGCTTTTAGGTTCTATGTTATTGAATCTAAATAATATGTTTCAATTAACTCCATAACTGAATTAAGGGATGCAATGTTTGATGAGAATAGATTCTCATCAGTCCCTAGACCAAGTCAAAGGATTCCTAATGGAACTCATGACATTGGTATATCAGAGGTCCCTGATGAAGAACCATCAGAGGTCCCTGATGAGGTTATGGTTCAACCACCTGAACCTATGCTCAGAAAGAGCAAAAGGGTCTGGAATCCAAAGTCATTTGGATCTGAGTTTCAATTATCCTTAATTGAAGGAACTAGGGATGATGTCTCTGACCAATACTTCTATTGCTTCATTGTTGAGGATGATCCCAAGATATTTGAAGAAGCAATGAAGTCCCAGGATATTGCTTTCTGGAAAGAAGCAATCAATGATGAGATGGATTCCATCATGGGCAACAACACTTGGGTGTTGGTTAATCTACCACCTGGTTGCAAACTGTGACACACGGTAATTTTTCATTTATTATTAAATAATAAATGGTGATTTATTATTACTAAGCGTATTCATTAAGCATACATTAGCTTGCCTGATCATTTTGAGTGGATGACTCATACATTGTAGCATACTGTATAACTGTTTGCATTATAATTTAATTAGAGAATTGTGATAATTTGGTCCTGAAATTTCCTTATGATTAAAATTGTAAGACGAGAGGTTATCTTGTTTTCCAATGAGACCGACACCGCACGCGTACCGACACTATGTTAAGGGCAAAAATAAACATATGATAAATCCCTGGAACAAAAAACATTACAAATGTAATACCATTTCAGAGACGTACTCATAAGGCGTTTCAGCATAAAATCCATCGAACCAAAAAAAAACGGTCATAGTATAAATTCTTGAGACACTAAGTACGCAACAAAATTTAATGTACTACTTACAATAATTGTTAAATAACCATTTACCCATATTTATAAATCCCAATACATTATATAATACTTACATACTTAGGAAAATAAGACACCTCATATAATCTAAAATGGTACCCAACTAAGTTACTTTGATATATTCTTTCTTTCCCCTCTTTGTCTTCACCTCCCACGTGCTATACCTCACAAAAGAGAGAAGAAAAGCAGGTTCCTATCACCCCTTCCCTTTTCTCTGTATAAACGCATAGGTCAAAAGCTACAAGCCTCAAAGAAGAAATCCAACATTCACCTTTCTTTTCATTCATTCTCACCCTCACCCCTTTCATGAATCAAATTGTCTCCATCTACTTTTCTTGTTGATTTCTGCTTCTATGCGCATGGGTTCAGACAAAAGTCAAAAGGGTGGAGCATCAATCGCTATCTTTTTCTTTTGTCTATGCACGAGGTTTTCCAGGGCTAGTAGCATGGGAGGAGAACCTTAGCTTAAAATGGCTTCACACCAAGACTCAAGAAGAGAAAGTAGAGTCAAAACATATTCCTAATTGTATTTCTATTTACAAATTCGAAAATGAGGAACCACCAATTCAGTTTTCATCACCAATCTTAAAAATTAGGGTTGGGTGAGATTTAGGGTTTTCAAAAATTGAATTGGGGGTTTTGCAATTTAGAGTGCATACTAGTTAATTCAAGCTTCAATTGGTTTGAGGTCTTCGAATTAGCCTTCATCCTCTACATCTTCATCTCCCATTGATAAGGTTATTAATTTTCTCTTATTGTGAATGATATTGTGTTATGAACATTGATAAAGAGATATAAAGTTAATACCTTGTATTGAATTATTATAATTTTTTTTTATATATTCGGTTCTACAAATTCATCATCATTCCTTGTTATTATGTTGGTTGTTGTCTCGACTGTGAACCCACTCGGGTGCTTATAATTCCCATCAGTCGACATCTAGGTAGTACCAGTGGTGTCGATAAGAGTCATTGTTAAGAGAAACCATAACCTTGTTGATTATGAGATTGAAATTCGATTATATTTCTCTTTAAGCCTTGTTTTATGAAAGGGTGATGTGAATGTATTTTCTTTCTTTTGTCGA
The DNA here is from genome assembly GCA_022545495.1 of Chrysanthemum lavandulifolium. NCBI lineage: Eukaryota > Viridiplantae > Streptophyta > Magnoliopsida > Asterales > Asteraceae > Chrysanthemum > Chrysanthemum lavandulifolium. Next base: position 296,996,005 of record CM040238.1, on the reverse strand, counting down.
TCAAGTCCACCCAAAGAGTTAGAAATTGGTTTCAGTTGTGATATCATGGTGTAGTTAGGTACTCATCACGATGAGACAAGTGTCTAGTGTTATTCTTATATTGGTCCTTGTTGGTGAAGTTAAAGTAGTCGAAAACCCATTGTGGTTATCGCCACATTGGTGATGCTTAAAAACTTAAGTGGAAGGTTGGCATCGATGTTGATGGATTTCGACCTTAGGACTCATGTGTAGGAAACGTTTTGGTTATATAAGAAACTTGTCATCTATGCACTTTTCATTTGCTATCTCGGATAGGAGCACTTGAATCGTGTGTTGTCCGTTTTGAAAGCCTTCCCACATAAAGCACCATTTAAAACTCCCTTCCAACTCCCAATTTATGTCTAGGAATTTCGCATGTGGTCGTATGACTAGTAGTCAATTTGTAAGTGGAGATCGAGGATCATTGTAGTAATGGTCAAGACGAGTTATAAGTGGCGAAGAGTTGTCGACTAGTCACGAGACTCGAGACAGAAATGTAGTAGACACGTTAGTGTCGAACCTGGAACCCGCGACCATTTTCTTGTGTCTAAGTCTTGCTACAAATTCTTTTTGGTGCAAGTATTTCCCTCGTCAAAATTTGCAACAAAAGCTATAATAATGAAATAAGCCATCCAAAAATTTGTACCAATCTGTTTCTGTAATACATTAGGCCACAACCCAGATTTACCCTCCAAGAAAATCTCTTCCTAAAACCATCAATGGGCCGAGCCTTTTCTTATACACATCCCACTTCTGGCCTAAGCCCAAGCCTAGTACCCTTGACGCCGGGCCACAGCCCACTGTGTCTTTGGGGTCAATTTATAAACCATCACACCAAAACTTCGCACATGAACTTTCACAACATTTCCGCTGACCGAAGAATAAATACACCAAGATTAAGACTATACCAAACAACACGTCACCGGTCCCCAATTATACATAGCCTGATCACCTATGTATAATTCGGGAGGGGTTACGTGCGCGGGCATGGTTAAATTCTTGAAATTCTTGCCTGGTCATGTTAAAGGGAGTACTTAGCTCACAACCATGGAATGGAAAAAAAATTGTGTTTTTATCTCGCGTCGACATCCCCACTTAAAATGCCAAACATTTCACATACACGGGAATAAGATAAACCGTGCCACCTGAGGAAGGAGATCTTATACCAAGCGAGACAAATGTGAAACGTTCGGACCCTCGACAATGATTTAGCACCCAGTAGAACATTGGACACAAAAACTGGCACCTCGAATATGCCTATTCATACCTAGTATCCCATCATCTACACTGAATGAAGGAAAGGAATAGATCATCATACACCATAGGTCAACCCAACAAGCATCCACACACCCACGACGCTAGGAAATTGTGTGGTACACCTATTTTAGACATACCAAAGTATGACATAGACTTTACCATTTAAAGGAGACGCTTTACACCAGAGCTGAAAGCTATCCTGATTCAAAGAGGAAAATAATGGTATAAAATACTCAACAACCAAAGATTCACGAGGAACACTACGCAGTGCATAGATTAGAGTTAGGACCTAACATGATCACACTAAGAAAACCTAGAAATTCCACCCTTACTACATTAGGAGGGTATAGTGTACACCGACTACAAGGTCCTACGGAATGTATGGAATCAAAAGGGAGTTGAACATGTAACGACGCCAATAATTGGAGTCGCAACGTAGGTTCAATTACGACATTCATACTTACCCAGGGCAAAATGGTCATAACCGCATGTGCACTAAGCAACATTTAGAAAACTAAACCTTTTAAAGCCAGATCATTGGGGAAGCGAAAGATCTAGTTCATCCCTTCCATTTAAAGTCTTGAGGCTCAAGTAGTAGCACTCAAGGGAATAGCCGACTAAATAAAACCTTTACGACATACCTGAAGGTGAAAAGGAGTTTGTAAAAGACCGAAGGGAATCTTATCCCCAAGGGCCAATGTAGAGACCCACGCCATGAAGGGATTTGTAATCTCATTATGAGTGAACCTCATTAAGGCCGAGAGTAGTACTCATCTAGGGTCCGGCAAGATGTACTTGATCCAAAAAGTTATCCGGAGTGCCAACCATGAAGACCGATATTTCGACTTGTATCAAGTAATACTTAACATGTTCAAAGGAAAAATCCAAACAATAAGAAACCATCAAATCTACCTATACAAAACGAAATTTCCAGATAGAAATGGGAATGCATAACAATGGACTGTAGTACCAAGTCACCAAAGACCTCTATCGATTATAACACTACTTGGATAATAATTGATCATCTCATCAAGTCCACCCATTCCTACCAAACAAGGAGAATGACAACATGGGCAAACTCGCACGGTTTTGCTTGAAGTGAAACGCTACAATTCATAGTGTCCAATTTTCATCACACCAAGAAGCGATGACCATTCCCATCAAACTTTCAGAGACCACTCCAAAGTCCTTGGGAATCCATCTTAAAATGAGTACCGTTTACCATCCTCTGAATGATGGACTAAATGGAAGGACCATTCAAGCTATAGAAGTTATACTTCGAGCATGAGTAACATGTTCAAAAAGTGGATGGAGCAGGCAAATTTCCTTAACCGAAATTCCCTTGCAACAACAGGCCATCTCATGAGGCACTGTATGGTCAAAAGCGCAAATCAATCGAGTTCAGAACAGAGACCGGCAAAGAACCAATCCAATGGCTCCAAGCTTTTATCAAGAACCATTGATAATAGTGTGCGGACCAAAGGCCGAATGCAAACAACTATAATTGTCAAAATAAATACATAAAGGACTAAATGCCGCTTGAAGTTCAAGTCGACGAGAATGTTAGGTTGAGGTTTCACCTCATAAAGGCATGAACCATTTTAATAGAACGCAAAGGGGCAAGACCTTATTTCGTAGAATTAATCAGACCCTCTACAAGATCGAGCCAGTAGTTTACCAACTCGGATTACCATCAGTACTATGCGTTATGCCAAAATATTCCGGTACGAACAACTCGGAGAACCTCCCTTTTATACTAGGGATTTGTAATGCCCTAGAAAGGATTCAAGCTAGAAGCTCCACTAAGAGATCACCGAGGTTCCTGACTGCGAGTTCAGGGACTAGAGCAGAGACAAACTTCTATCGTAATGATCTGTCAGAACTGTTACAAAGGTTCCAACTACACTGTGATGGGGAAACCAAATCAAGTGTAGAGATCCTCACTCATTTTAGCACTATCTAAAAAAAAATCTAAGTGAAAGCCGAGGACGGTTTTCCTTTTAAGGCGGGGAGGATGTGACACACGGTAATTTTTCATTTATTATTAAATAATAAATGGTGATTTATTATTACTAAGCATATTCATTAAGCATACATTAGCTTGCCTGACCATTTTGAGTGGATAATTCATACATTGTAGCATACTGTATAACTGTTTGAATTATAATTTAATTAGAGAATTGTGATAATTTGGTCCTGAAATTTCCTTATGATTAAAATTGTAAGACGAGAGGTTATCTCGTTTTCCAATGAGACCGGCACCACACGCGTACCGACACTATGTTAAGGGCAAAAATAAACATATGATAAATCCCCGGAACAGAAAACATTACAAATGTAATACCATTTCAGAAACGTACTCATAAGGCGTTTCAGCATAAAATCCATCGAACCAAAAATAAAATAAAATACGGTCACAATATAAATTCATGAGACACTAAGTACGCAACAAAATTTAATGTACTACTTACAATAATTGTTAAATAACCATTTACCCATATTTATAAATCCCAATACATTATATACTACTTACATACTTAGGAAAATGAAACACCTCATATAATCTAAAATGGTACCTAACTAAGTTACTTTGATATATTCTTTCTTTCCCCTCTTTGTCTTCACCTCCCACGTGCTATACCTCACAAAAGAGAGAAGAAAAGCAGGTTCCTATCACCCCTTCCCTTTTCTCTGTATAAACGCATAGGTCAAAAGCTACAAGCCTCAAAAAAGAAATCCAACATTCACCTTTCTTTTCATTCATTCTCACCCTCACCCCTTTCATGATTCAAATTGTCTCCATCTACTTTTCTTGTTGATTTATGCTTCTATGCGCATGGGTTCAGACGAAAGTCAAAAGGGTAGAGCATCTATCGCTATCTTTTTTTTTTGTCTATGCATGAGGTTTTCCAGGGCTAGTAGCATGGGAGGAGAACCTTAGCTTAAAATGGCTTCACACCAAGACTCAAGAAGAGAAAATAGAGTCAAAAAATATTCCTAATTGTATTTCTATTTACAAATTCGAAAATGAGGAACCACCAATTCAGTTTTCATCACCAATCTTACAAAATTAGGGTTGGGTGAGATTTAGGGGTTTCAAAAATTGAATTGGGGGTTTTGCAATTTAGAGTGCATACTAGTTAATTCAAGCTTCAATTGGTTTGAGGTCTTCGAATTAGCCTTCTTCCTCTACATCTTCATCTCCCATTGATAAGGTTATTAATTTTCCCTTATTGTGAATGATATTGTGTTATGAACATTGATAAAGAGATATAAAGTTAATACCTTGTATTGAATTATTATAATTTTTTTTATATATTCGGTTCTACAAATTCATCATCATTCCTTGTTATTATGTTGGTTGTTGTCTCGACTGTGAACCCACTCGGGTGCTTATAATTCCCATCAGTCGACATCTAGGTAGTACCAGTGGTGTTGATAAGAGTCATTGTTAAGAGAAACCATAACCTTGTTGATTATGAGATTGAAATTCGATTATATTTCTCTTTAAGCCTTGTGATAAGGTTTTAAAAGGTACCATTTGAGGGTCGTTTTAGTCCTTATTTGATCACTTTTGTATCCGTTATTGCTTAATATCGTTCCTTTTCACTTTTAGGTCTCTTGAAGGCAAAATGCCGGAATGGCACTTATTTGGACGAAAAGCGAATATATGAAGGAAATGGCCAAAGTCAAAATCGAGACACTCACGGTTGCTAAAGTTAGAAGCGGCGGCGTCGGTGCTAATGGCGACGCCGTCCCAAAATTATTGTGACGGTCCGTAACCCAAACTTCGTATTTTCAGCGGCGGCGTCTAGTTGTGAAAGAGTAGGCCGTCGCTACTCGGGCGGCCTAGATGCAATCCAGACGACGTCGAGTCAAGAGGACGGCGTCACGGACATAAGGTGACGCCGTCGCAAGGTTAACGTGGCCAAGCGAAACCCTAATGACGGCGACACGACGGCGTCACTAAACATAAGGTGGCGCCGCGCATATGTAATCTTATATATAGAATCCGAATTTTTAGTCTTTTGAAGAGAGTCTTTTGGGTGAAAACCTAAAACCGAACCTAAGGTGTCTTATACGGTATTTTAGGGTTTTAAACCTATCTTACATCAAGATAAGTCTTTACTTCATTAATTCAATTATGTCTTTGATTATTTGTGTGTATGCTTGCATGTTTTCCATGTCCGGCTAATTTATTTGTGTGTTTGCTTAGGAAGTATGAAACTTAATTATTAAATATTGATTGGTTGTTTCTTATCTTAGTTGATAGATGATCTAGTGTCGATAGATCATTCGTTGTGTACTTAATGCTTGATTCATCTTTGTGAACCTTAGAATATAATTACCCGAGTAGTTGTAGGCTAAACCATCCAAAGAGCGCCTTAGAGTAGGAGTTTATCATCCCTAGTGGGTTTGTAGACGAGACCTTTGGTAAGTTAAAAGAGTTAGGGAGAAACGCATACCCTACAACTTTAGACACACAACGCAACTAAGAATAAGACGTGACAACTCAACCTTCAATAGGAGATAATTAAGGAGTAGTACAACCTAAGTAAACACATCTTTAAACTATCATCGAGCACACATTAATTAGACATAGACTCCCACAACCTTAGTTTAGATAATTAGATAATAGTAGAGTAATCGGTGAAATACCAACCCCCAAATCCAATACCGAGATTCGTACCTTTCCATTTCTAAAAACATAAAAGATAAAAATAATCTTCCTCAACCTTAACCTTAGCGTAGTAACTCCTTACTAGCATTCCTATTCCCAGAGAACGATATCAATACCCGTGGCTTACCCTAATTACTACACTACAACGATTAGGTTCACTGCCTAGGGTGTTATAAAACTTGCTCGAAGAAAAGGAAGTTTTCTTGACCCCGAACGACGCGTGTAGCGTTATCACCTTGTTTTATGAAAGTGGTGATGTGAATGTATTTTCTTTCTTTTGTCGATCAAGGCCACAGCCCAGATTTACCCTCCAAGAAAATCTCTTCCTAAAACCATCAATGGGCCGAGCCTTTTCTTATACACATCCCACTTCGGGCCTAAGCCCAAGCCTAGTACCCTTGACGCCGGGCCACAACCCACTGTGTCTTTGGGGTGTTCGTATCGATGATATAAGTAAATCAACCAAATAGAACTCAAAATGTAAAATCGGAAGTCAAATAAACCAAACTCGTTTCCCACATATTCAAAATCTTCCACTTTGATATATATTTATACCGTCAAGTGATCAAGTGAAAATTCTTAATCCAAGGAAACAAGTGTTTAAGGACATAATTTACTTAATAAGTTTCCTATCAAAGTTTTAACGTCAATGTGTTCGGATAGTCACATTTATGTCAAGTAAGATTTTTAAACATTAAATTCTAATGCTAAAAACTAATTTTTGACAAATAAATATTGACTAACTATATTATGGTAACATATAATGAGTTTGAAAATCTTCAAATTTAAAATGAGTGTTTTCTAAAACAATTAGAAAATAAATCAATTTTGTTCGAATTTGACAATACCATTAGGTGTCGACATGAATAAGTATATACATACATGTATATACTTACTAGTAAAACATTATCATTTTACAAACCAATTCCGGTCTTGATATCGTTATAAAAACAATATTAATTGAACCAATTTAAGAAAGTCTAAATTAAAATAAGGAACTAAAACATTGCCCTATTTATCTAGGTCGCGTGTTGGTGCAGCTCCATAACCTTCATTGAAATCCCACCTTTGGACTACTTATTGCTAAGGTGAGTTTATAGCCCCTCTTTTATTTGATAAATTGTTTTATACATGTTGGGGTGAGAAAATATGCAAAACCTTTTTATGGACCTGAACTATTGCATGATTACTATTACGTGGTTTAGCCTAAGCCCTTACTTTCATGAACCGTCAGTTCCCTGCTGGGAAGCGCGAATATTATAAATAGATCTATTGAGGGTGAGTCCTCCGTTCGGTTGGCCATACCATGTCGGAATCGAGTGTAAAGGGACAAAACACTCGCATTGGGCCCCATATATTGTATGACATCATTTAGCATACTGAAACTGTCGTAGTATCGGTTGCATGAACTTAGTGCTAGCGTAATAGACTTTCATTCATATATCATTATATTCATTGTAATGATTATATGTTTTTGATTATGGTCCATACCTATTGTTTTAATTATAAATCTATGAACTCACCAGCTTTTAGCTGACCTTTTAGCATATTTTCTCAAGTGTTTGATTTATTAACATGGCTCAAGGCAAGGAGTGGAAATGGTCATAGTTATTCTAAAAGAAGTGTTTTAACACATGTTGATGTTTTATTTGGGACCACTAAACTTATGGGTTGTGCCCTTTTATTTAAACATTGTGTGTAAGACAATGTATTTAAACGATTTTATGAAATTAAATGGAATATATATTCTGTTCTTTATTACTTGTGTTATGATCTCCGATTCTGGGTTTTAAAAAGCGAGATGCGCGCCGATGCGATAAGGGTCAAAAAGCCGAGGCGAAAGCGCGCGCATCACGTACCCGAGGTGACAATTTTATAAAAAAATACTTAAATTATATATAGAGCACAAAACACATTAATAACACATTCATACCACCTTTTATATCAAAAGATACCATGCATTTTCATTGTTCACAATTCCATATCGCTAAAATACATAAACCAAAAAGTTAGATCAGAAGTCTTATCATTTTTGAACCATTAAAAGCAAATCAAACGCATGCATAGAAAGATGTGTCTTTAACTCCTCCAAGACTAAACCTAGAAGTCATATTCATCATCCTCGTCGTCATCAACATCAATCCCAAGCTCCTCATTGACCCCGTCATCTTTAGAAAGTCCAAGATCCTCTTCATAATCTTCATCTATCAACCCTCAATGTGCTTTAGAACTAGAAGTGGAGGTATGAGCAGCCCCTTTCCCCTTTGGAGTGCTTGATGAACCATGTACGCTACCTCTAGATGTCGAAGCTCGAGTAGGATAAGATGGCTCAGATGCCCCACAAGCTATATCAACAGCATCCCAAGTTAAATCATCATCAGCATATACAAAGTTAGTAGCAGGTTGTTCTTCACCATCCATATGCCCCATCAACCATTCATTACTCTCATCAATATCTTTCAAAAGAATAGGATCGGTCGTGTCAATTCCTTTGTATCGACGATCCAAAGCACGGTTATATTTGACATACACCATGTCATTTAATCGATCTTGTGCCAATCTGTTTCTTTTCTTGGTATGAATGTGTTGAACAACACTCCAGTTTCTCTCACATCCAGTAGCACTACACGTGAGGCTCAAAACACGAACAGCAAACTTTTGCAAGTTTGGAGCTGATGATCCATATGCAACCCACCAGTCCGCTGGAGCTTTTGTACTCCTGTGTCATATTGCCATGGGATCTCCAAATATCCTTGCTTCTTTCTGGTATAAATTCAACTCGTCCGCGATAGCATCTTGAATTCTTAAATCAGGAACCAATCTATGGATGCAATCATTTAAACCAGTCCTTATCTCTTCACAATCTACTTTTTTTGACTCATCATAAAACCATTGAGGATTTAAGAAATGACCAGCCGCGTGCAAGGGCTTGTGAAGTTGGAAATCCCACCTTCGGTCAATAATCTCAAACACTTTCTTAAAAATGCACTTCTTTATTTGCAAAAGAAGTGCTAATGGTCTCTTTAAGCCTATCCATCGCCTCATAGATATATCCCATGGCAGGCTTTTTATCCCCATCAACGATTCTAAGAACCTTCACAAGAGGCCCCGTTAACTTAAGAGCATATGCAACATTTCTCCAAAACTTATCACTTAGAATAGGTCTCACCATTTCCTTCCAATGTGTCCTTTGACCATTTGCTATTAATCCGCTCATCGGATGTGATCATCCTTTGCAAATTGTTTCTTTGCTTGTGTAGTTGGGCAAGAGTGATGAAAGATGTTGCAAATCTAGTGATTGCAGGCCTATGCAAGTTTCTTTGATTTGTAAACCTTCTCATCATGTTAACAACTCCAACATGGTTATATATATAACCATTCATGAACATCGCCTTTTTCAAACAAGACTTAACCCTTTCAAGATTTCCTATATCCTCCAACATAAGATCAATGCAGTGAGCTGCACACGGAGTCCAATATAAGAGTGGTCTCGTAGCTTCCAACAACTTACCAGCCTTAACATAGTTTGAAGCATTATCAGTTATAACTTGAATCACCTTCTCCTCTCCTACTTCATCCACCATATCTTCAAGCATTTTAAACAATGTGTTAGCATCTTTTGTAACTTCTGAGACATCCATAGATCTTATAAACACGGAACCTTTTGGAGAGTTTACCAAGAAGTTCACAATATCTTTTTGAACAATAGAGTCACGCCATCCATCAGATAGTATAGAACAACCTTTGATGGCCCATTCCTTCTTGTAATTCTTTATATTTTCTTTGGTTTCTTCCACTTCTTTCTTGAGTAAAGGAACTCTAAGCTCATACATGCTAGGTGGTTTAACCCCGGGCCAAATTGAGCAACCGCTTCCATTGCAATCTGAAAGCTATCATAGCTAGATGCATTGAAAGGAAGCCCTGCATCATAAAACCACCTAACTATCTCTTTACAAGCATTGTTCCTTAACTCCTTTTTACACACCTCATTTATCGTTTGTTGTCTTCCTCCTCCTTTTACGCCTAGTGGTTTACTAGCAAAGTACATATTCAATGGACCCTTATGTCTTGGCTTTTTAGGAGCACATTTGCTACCTCCCTGTCCCGAGTCACTTCCCCTCTTCATGGATGTGACAATACAATCATCATCCTCCTCTTCATCATAATCATCAACTTCATCCATCACACGACGTATACAACTATTATCTTTCAAAGATTGTTTGTTTTTCATGTATAATCCAACTTGTACTTTAACATGATCATGAACTCTAGGGCAGTCAGTAACACCACGCATACCTCCAGCCAAATGTCCCTTTAACCGAAATGCTCCTCCCTTAGTTACTTTACCATAGAAGTTACATGTAAAGTTGTTTCTATTTTTTGGATCTTGGACTGCAAATTGGTGAGCTATGTCCTTAGACTCAGTTGATGCACAAGAGGGGTTGGGGTTGGTTGAACCCGAATCATTTCCAGCATCCATTCTAAAATTAAGGTTAGAATTTTAGAATTGTAATTTTGATGATATTAATCAGAAATTACAAGAAGATTATAGATAAAGAAAGTTTAGAAAGAAGAAAATAAGAGTTTAGAAAGAGAAATTAAAATGGTAGAAAGAAGAAATTAAAGAACTCACCAATTGATGAAGATAGTAGCAGGTAAGAGGCAGTTGATGAAGAAGATAGTAGCAGGTAGGTGCTCAATTATTGGGGGGATTGAGAATTAGGTCATTTCTGTATTTGTTTGTAAGTTATATGTGATATTGGACTCATATCTAAAAATATAGCCCATTAGAAGTAGGCCCATTACTTTTAAATAAGTCCAATTTTATCATATATGGTCAAAAGTACATGATGCTCGGAAAAGCCACGATGGGTGCATCGGTGATGCGTGCGTCGCGCGCGCATCACCTCGCATCCCATAAGCGCAACGCATCGTGGTGTCGATGCAACAAAGCCTCGCATCGCGCCGCATCACGCATCGTGCACGCGCGATCGCGCATTTTAAACACAACTCGATTTAGTAGCACCCCATGACCCGTATGCTTCCGCTAAACTAGATTTGGGGGTGTTACACAAACCTTTGGGTTGCAAATGGATTTTCAAAAAGAAAATGAAGGTAGATGGAACTATTGAAAATTTCAAGGCTTGACTATTCATTCAAGGCTTTAAACAACAGTCAGGAATAGACTATTTTGATACTTATGCTCCTGTTGCTCGTTTCAGTACCATAAGATTGCTGATTGCTTTGGCATCAATTCACAATCTGATTATTCATCAGATGGATGTGAAAACAGCTTTCTTAAATGGCGAATTGGATGAAGAGGCTTATATGAACCAACCTCAGGGCTTCATCTTGCATGGCAATGATAACAAGGTGTGCAAACTGATTAAGCCTCTTTATGGACTAAAGCAGGCACCTAAGCAATGTCATCAAAAATTTGATGAATTGGTTTTGTCTAATGGTTATTTACTTAACCAGTCTGAAAAATGTATATATAGCGAATTTGATGAATCTGGTAAAGGAGCCATCATTTGTCTACATGTTGATGACATGTTGATC